>NW_019281167.1:0-47420 GCF_000648695.1 Onthophagus taurus
TTCTAATTAAGTTTTTGACAATATTCTTTGCTGATGAGTCTTGATTAAGACATTTATAGGTTGAAATTCATATAAAAGAGCGATTTTGTTTGGTTCACTCACTATTATGACATGTAATGGTCTGAACCTAACCTCAAAATCAATGAAATGAAGTGTTAAGAAACAAAACGAGTCTTTAAACTGGTTTCTAGTTGAGTTCTTGACGATTTTCTTTGATGATGAGTCTCCATTATGACATTAATGGATTGAGATTTATAGAAAAAAGCGATTTTATTTGGTTGATCCCTTATTATGACAAGTAATGGGCTGAAACTAACCTCAAAATCAATGAAATTAGGTTGTAAGAAAGACAACGAGTCTAAAACTGGTTTCTAGTTGAGTTCTTGACGATTTTCTTTGATGATGAGTCTCGATTATGACATTTATGGGTTGAGATTCATAGAAAAAAGCGATTTTATTTGATTGATTCAATATTATGGCATGTAATGATTTGAACCTAACCTCGAAGTCAATAAAATTTGGTTGTAAGAAAGACAATGAGTGCAAAATTGGTTTCTAGTTGAGTTCTTGGCGATTTTTTTTTGATGATGAGTCTTGATTATAACATTTATGGGTTGCAATTCATAGAAAAGAGCGATTTTATTTGGCTGATTCATTATTATGACATGTAATGGTCTGAACATAACCTCTGTAAGAAATACGAGTCTAAAACTGGTTTTTAATTGACTTCTTGGCAATATTCGGCAGAATGTGGTAGTTTTTCAGGGATTTTTTTTATTTTTGTAGCTTAGGTTACCGACACTTTAACGTTTTGACATGTGTCATAAATATAATACATCAAAACCAAGGAATAAGAGTCATCCACACAAATAATGATTAATATTTACATTTTGAGCTGATAATGGGTTTCATATCTTTTGTAATTTATTTTTGTTTTCTTACCTTGTCGCATTTAATGCAACGAGTAGCATATTTCTCTTCGTAACACTTGGCGCAATAAATTTCTTGTTCCCTCGGGATGAAACTTTGAGTTCCAATCGGTGTCTTACAAACAACGCAACAGAAACATTTTTCGTGCCACTGCCTCGTCTTGTATTCCATTTTCTTCGTTCCTGCAACACAAAAAAAGAATTCTCTTTAACCAAGAACGCGATATCGAATTTTTTTAAAGTCATGATTCGATTTCAATGTCTCAGCTTCAAGTTTTTAACATTGACCCATATAACCCACACTCGTCTCTTCCATATACAGGGATAACGTACGGTTTAGAAAAGAAACAAAGTTGGTGCCAATGCCATTAAAGAAAAAGTAAAAAAATCGAAGTAAAGTAATTATAAAGACGTGGTGTGAAAAAAATTCTTTGTTGTTGTCTTTAAGATAAATATTAATCTTAATGAGGTAATTCGATCTTCAACTTTGAACTTTTTAAGATTGACCAAAAATTACTCACCACTATAATTAAGTATGAATGTAGAATTTAACAAGGATAACAATTTCACTTTCAATTTTTATTACCTGCGTTGAATTAAATAATAATAATATTAAGTAAAATTAAAATGTGTAAGTTTTTTTATGGTTTCGTGACCGCAAAAAACGTATCGAATATCGTGCATCCCTTAGGGGCATGGGATTTTCAGACCCAATTTTAAATAATATACTAGGAACCGGTTGACACCAAGGTTTTCTAACGCAGTCACGATATTGACTCTATTTTATTTATTTGTTGCCCTAGACTTGGAATAGTTCCTAAACAATTACCTAGGTACCATTAAATTTCGCTTTCATAAATCCTAAATGTCTTTAGAACAAATTAATTATTTCTTATAAATTGATTTTTAATTTTAAAAGTATCGAACCTAAAGGTAACTTTGTAGGATCTCCCATTAAACACTCAGAACCCGCAGAACACTTAAAACTTTTATTTTGTCCAGGTAATTCCATTGAAAGAATAGCAACATCTTCATTTCGTTCCTTCGCCTTTTTAATTCTATCTTCACCAACAGTTTTAGTTTGAAGTTTTAACCCACTCATTTGATCACTCAATATAGTAGCCATTTTAATTATTCGAAAAAAACTTTTAATTTAAAATTAAAAAAAATATATATAAACTTTAACTTGTAACACTTTCTGTTTGTGTCATCGCGAGCAAGTCTTTTAAAGGACTGTTGTTAAACCGATCGTGTCAGGCCGTCTCATATGACTGAGGATTTTCAATTGACTGACGACGGCCGGTGTGTTTGTTCCACCTTTTCGTCGGATATGGTAGAAACCAAAATTGGTCCTCACAAGAAAAGAATGAAACCTACGCGTTAATTGAATCTAAAGCTCGTTAGTTCAAATAATCTTCACGTTGAAGGTAAGTGAGCCTACGCAGACTTTGTGGCGGCGATAATCTTTCTTTTCTAACTCTGACTAATAACATGGAGTGTTTTTTTCTAAAGAGAAATTCCTAGTAATGCAATTAAAATTTTTTGGGCTTTATCTGTAATGTGGTTTTAATCATTGTTGGTGTATTTTTGAGATTCTGGTTGGAATTTTTATGCTTTATCATCGTAGTTATGATTAAAGTAATAAATTTTGTTACTCAACGAATTGATATTTTAGTTTTTAAATTTTGTCTCAAAATTTTTCTAATCCAATATATTTAAAGTTATGTACTGCCTTAAAGAGGAATGTTTAAGCTTTAATTTATGACATAAATCATTTCTTATCTCTTAAAAGTAAAATTAGGACGACGATTTGAAAATGTTCGATTTCTAATAATATTATGACAACCTAATAATTGATTTATTAAGTTTTATCTCAAAATTTTTATAATGCAATGTATTTGAGGTTATATACCAGCTTGAAGAGGAAAGTTTCAGCTTTAATTTAAGGTATAAAATATTTCTTATCTCTTAAAAATAAGATTAAGGCGATGTTTTGAAAAGCTACAAATTCCTCCAATTTTAGGTTAAGTTTAACATTGATTCTGTAAGTTTTATCACAAAATTTTTCTAATCTAATGTATTTAAAGTTATATACTGCCTTAAAGAGGAATGTTTAAGCTTTAATTTAAGACATAAATCATTTCTTATCTCCTAAAAATAAGGTCAGGACGACGATTTGAAAATCTTCGATTTCTAATAATATTATGACAACCTAATAATTGATTTCTTAAGTTTTATCTCAAAATTTTTATAATGCAATGTACTTAAGATTATATACCAGCTTGAAAAGGAAAGTTTCAGCTTTAATTTAAGGTATAAAACATTTCTTATCTCCTAAAAATAAAGTTAGGACGATGTTTTGAAAAGCTACAAATTCCTCCAATTTTAGGTTAAGTTTAATATTGATTCTGTAAGTTTTATCACAAAATGTTTCTAATCCAATATATTTAAAGTTATATACTGCCTTAAAGAGGAATGTTTAAGCTTTAATTTAAGACATAAATCATTTCTTATCTCCTAAAAATAAGGTCAGGACGACGATTTGAAAACCTTCGATTTCTAATAATATCATGACAACGTAATAATTGATTTCTTAAGTTTTATCTCAAAATTTTTATAATGCAATGTATTTGAGGTTATATACCAGCTTGAAGAGGAAAGTTTCAGCTTTAATTTAAGGTATAAAACATTTCTTATCTCCTAAAAATAAAGTTAGGACGATGTTTTGAAAAGCTTCAAATTTTACCTATTTTAGATTAAGTTTAAAATTGATTCTGTGAGTTGTATCACAAAATTTTTCTAATCCAACATATTTAAAATTATATACTACCTTAAAGAGGAATGTTTAAGCTTTAATTTAAGACATAAATCATTTCTTATCTCCTAAAAATAAGGTCAAGGCGGTATTTTGAAAATCTTCGATTTTTATATATTTCAGGTTGGGTTAAAAATTGATATCTTAGCTTTTAATTTTTATCAAAACGTCGTCTTGCCCTTATTTTTTTAACATAAGATATGATTTATGTCTTAAATTAAATAAAAATTTTTAATTTTTATTTCCCACTGAACAGTACAGTAAGAAAAGCAACCAATAAAAGCTTATAACTTCTAAATCACACATAAAAATCACGGAAGATTTTTGAATTAATCTTAATATACATAAAAATAACTAGTAATTAATCAATCATCATTAAAAAAGTTACATTTTTTTTATGATCGTAAAAATTATAAGTGATGATTTAAGAGAAAATTGGCAGGTGCACACCTACAATCAACTTAAACAAACTAAGCGAACGTGAACAAAAATGACCGCATCCGTTAAAATAGACATGATGTAATGTAACACCTTAAGCCCAACTCGTTTGCCACAACTTCCTATTAATCTATTAAGATTACAAATAACCATTTGTTTGTGGCACGTCTCGTAAATGAATTACGAACACCTTTCAATGTTAAATCGAAACGTTAAGAATTATTACCAACACTTATTTAAAAGATTTTCTTCAATTTATTCAAAAAATTACTTATTTCAAAACAAAGTTTGCACGAAACGTTAGACCGTCAACTCTTCAATTTCCCCTTAATGTTTATTCAAACATTTTAAAATAAAAGGATTGGATTACGTAAGAGATTTAAAAAGAAATCTCCTTTTATATTTTCAAGTACAACACGAAGAAAAGTTATTAAAATTATTTACTGTGCGTTATTATAAAGTGTTCAACTTGATCTGGTTAAATCTTTAAAAAAGTCTTGGTATGATTCATCGTGACCTACCTAATAAACATTTTTATATTAACGAGGGGGCCCCGTTTCGCCCAAATATGGAGACTATGCTAAAACGTTTGCAGTGTCGTTCGTTTAAAAAAAAGGGTACCGTGCAAAACTTTCGATATCTACAAAATTGACATTTCGTTTCCTCTGATGGAAACGAACCGAGCTGACGACGACATGTTTTCACCATCGAGCCATATAAAGGCTGGAATTTCGCATTAAGAATTTTAAGGTCGTCGACGAACGAAGAACGACTTGACGCGATTTTATTTTATCTTTCTAAATTTGTTTCAATTTAAAAAACGAACAATTATGTCATTGATCGTATTATGACGTGTCGTAAATTTTTTTATAACCAAGTTTTGGATTATAAAGATTTTACAATCGAAATTTAATAGCTGACAATAGTATCAAAGTAAACAGACGTTCTTTCTTTTGTTGAAAAATAAAAGAGGATTGTTTGTGTTGATGATAATTAAATTAATTTGAATTTGTTTGCTCTCTTTGTGTTTGTGAGATCGTAAAGTTGTTTGATTACCGAAGTAATTATCACTGTTGCGACACCGAAAACAAGAATTTCCATTATTCAAATGCAAGAAAAAAATTGTTATTGATGTTAAACGCTTTAAACAAGATGATAAAATCGGTTTATGATCACTTAAAAGTATTATTTTTTTGATTTTTAGAATTTAATAGATGGGTCTGTTTGAAACTATTGACTTGAAGATATTGACCTTATTTTTAGGAGATAAGGAATGATCTATACTTTAAATTACAGCTGAAACCTTCCTTTTCGGGATGCTGTATAATTTTCAATATGTTATAAAAATTTTGAGATAAAACTTAAGAAATCAATTTTTAGCTTATCATAAAATTAATAGAAATTGAAGTTTTTTAAAATATCGTCTTGTCCTTATTTTAAGAAATAATTTATGTCTTAAATTAAAGCTGAAACATTTCTCTTAAGCTTTTATTTAAAACATAAATTATTCCTTATCTTCTATCTCGGCGATGTTTTGAAAAATTTAGATTTTTATCAATTTCAAATTAAGTTAAAAATGATATTTTAGTTTTATTTCAAAATTTTTATAATGCAATATATTTAAAGTTATATACTGGCTTAAAGACGAATGTTTAAGCTTTAATTTAAGACATAATACATTTCTTATCTCTTAAAAATAAGGTCAAGACGACGATTTGAAAATCTCCGATTTTAATAATATTATTATAAACTAATTTTTTTTTAAGTTTTATCTCAACATTTTTATAATGCAATGTATTTAAGATTATATACTACCTTAAAGAGGAAAGTTTCAGCTTTAATTTAAGGTATAAAACATTTCTTATCTCCTAAAAATAAGGTTAGGACGGTGTTTTGAAAAGATTCAAATTTTACCAATTTCAGGTTAACTTTAAAATTGATTCTGTAAGTTTTATCACAAAATTTTTCTAATCCAATGTATTTAAAGTTATATACTGCCTTAAAGAGGAATGTTTAAGCTTTAATTTAAGACATAAATAATTTCTTATCTCCTAAAAATAAGGTCAAGACGACGATTTGAAAATCTCCGATTTTAATAATATTATTACAACCTAATAATTCATTTTTTAAGTTTTATCTCAACATTTTTATAATGTAATGTATTTAAGATTATATACCAGCTTGAAGAGGAAAGTTTCAGCTTTAATTTAAAGTATAAAACATTTCTTATCTCCTAAAAATAAGGTTAGGACGGTGTTTTGAAAAGATTCAAATTTTGCCAATTTTAGGTTAAGTTTAAAATTGATTCTGTAAGTTTTATCACAAAATTTTTCTAATCCAATGTATTTAAAGTTATATACTGCCTTAAAGAGGAATGTTTAAGCTTTAATTTAAGACATAAATCATTTCTTATCTCCTAAAAATAAGATCAAGGCGGTATTTTGAAAATCTTCGATTTTTATATATTTCAGGTTAGGTTAAAAATTGATATCTTAGCCTTTAATTTTTATCAAAACGTCGTCTTGCCCTTATTTTTTTAACATAAGATATTAAAAATAAGGCCAGGACGACGATTTGAAAATCTCCGATTTCTAATAATATTATTATAACCTAATAATTCATTTTTTAAGTTTTATCTCAAAATTTTTATAATGTAATGTATTTAAGATTATATACCAGCTTGAAGAGGAAAGTTTCAGCTTTAATTTAAGGTATAAAACAGTTCTTATCTCCTAAAAATAAAGTTATAACGATGTTTTGAAAAGCTACAAATTCCTCCAATTTTCGGTTAAGTTTAACATTGATTGTGTAAGTTTTATCACAAAATTTTTCTAATCCAATATATTTAAAGTTATATACTGCCTTAAAGAGGAATGTTTAAGCTTTAATTTAAGACATAAATCATTTTATATCTCCTAAAAATAAGGTCAGGACGACGATTTGAAAATCTTCGATTTTTATTGATTTGAGGTTAAGTTAAAAATTGATATTTTTGTTTTTAACTTTTATCTCAAAATTTTTATAATGCAATATATTCAAGGTTATATACTGCGTTAAAGAGGAATGTTTAAGCTTTGATTTAAGACATAAATAATTTCTTATCTCCTAAAAATAAGGTCAAGACGACGATTTAAATTTTACCAATTTTAGGTTAACTTTAAAATTGATTCTGTAAGTTTTATCACAAAATTTTTCTAATCCAATGTATTTAAAGTTATATACTGCCTTAAAGAGGAATGTTCAAGCTTTAATTTAAGACATAAATCATTTCTTATCTTCTAAAAATAAGGTCAAGACGACGATTTGAAAATCTCCGATTTCTAATAATATTATTACATCCTAATAATTCATTTTTTAAGTTTTATCTCAAAATTTTTATAATGCAATGTATTTAAGATTATATACCAGGTTGAAGAGGAAAGTTTCACCTTTAATTTAAGGTATAAAACAGTTCTTATCTCCTAAAAATAAGGTTAGGACGGTGTTTTGAAAAGATTCAAATTTTACCAATTTTAGGTTAACTTTAAAATTGATTCTGTAAGTTTTATCACAAAATTTTTCTAATCCAATGTATTTAAAGTTATATACTGCCTTAAAGAGGAATGTTTAAGCTTTAATTTAAGACATAAATAATTTCTTATCTCCTAAAAATAAGGTCAAGACGACGATTTCAAAATCTCCGATTTTAATAATATTATTACAACCTAATAATTCATTTTTTAAGTTTTATCTCAACATTTTTATAATGCAATGTATTTAAGATTATATACTACCTTAAAGAGGAAAGTTTCAGCTTTAATTTAAGGTATAAAACATTTCTTATCTCCTAAAAATAAGGTTAGGACGGTGTTTTGAAAAGATTCAAATTTTACCAATTTTAGGTTAACTTTAAAATTGATTCTGTAAGTTTTATCACAAAATTTTTCTAATCCAATGTATTTAAAGTTATATACTGCTTTAAAGAGGAATGTTCAAGCTTTAATTTAAGACATAAATCATTTCTTATCTCCTAAAAATAAGGTCAAGACGACGATTTGAAAATCTCCGATTTCTAATGATATTATTATAACCTAATAATTGATTTTTTAAGTTTTATCTCAAAATTTTTATAATGTCATGTATTTAAGATTATATACCAGCTTGAAGAGGAAAGTTTCAGCTTTAATTTAAAGTATAAACCATTTCTTATCTCCTAAAAATAAGGTTAGGACGGTGTTTTGAAAAGATTCAAATTTTACCAATTTTAGGTTAACTTTAAAATTGATTCTGTAAGTTTTATCACAAAATTTTTCTAATCCAATGTATTTAAAGTTATATACTGCCTTAAAGAGGAATGTTTAAGCTTTAATTTAAGACATAAATCATTTCTTATCTCCTAAAAATAAGGTCAAGACGACGATTTGAAAATCTCCGATTTCTAATAATATTATTATAACCTAATAATTCATTTTTTAAGTTTTATCTCAAAATTTTTATAATGTCAATGTATTTAAGATTATATACCAGCTTGAAGAGGAAAGTTTCAGCTTTAATTTAAGGTATAAAACAGTTCTTATCTCCTAACAATAAAGTTATAACGATGTTTTGAAAAGCTACAAATTCCTCCAATTTTCGGTTAAGTTTAACATTGATTGTGTAAGTTTTATCACAAAATTTTTCTAATCCAATATATTTAAAGTTATATACTGCCTTAAAGAGGAATGTTTAAGCTTTAATTTAAGACATAAATAATTTCTTATCTCCTAAAAATAAGGTCAAGACGACGATTTGAAAATCTCCGATTTTAATAATATTATTACAACCTAATAATTCATTTTTTAAGTTTTATCTCAACATTTTTATAATGCAATGTATTTAAGATTATATACTACCTTAAAGAGGAAAGTTTCAGCTTTAATTTAAGGTATAAAACATTTCTTATCTCCTAAAAATAAGGTTAGGACGGTGTTTTGAAAAGATTCAAATTTTACCAATTTTAGGTTAACTTTAAAATTGATTCTGTAAGTTTTATCACAAAATTTTTCTAATCCAATGTATTTAAAGTTATATACTGCCTTAAAGAGGAATGTTTAAGCTTTAATTTAAGACATAAATCATTTTATATCTCCTAAAAATAAGGTCAGGACGACGATTTGAAAATCTTCGATTTTTATTGATTTCAGGTTAAGTTAAAAATTGATATTTTAGTTTTTAACCTTTATCTCAAAATTTTTATAATGCAATATATTTAAGGTTATATACCACCTTAAACATGAATGCTTAAGCTTTAATTTAAAACATAAATCATTTCTTATCTCTTAAAAATAAGGCCAGGACGATGATTTGAAAATCTTCGATTTTTATTGATTTCAGATTGAGTTAAAAAATTGATATTTTAGTTTTTAACCTTTATCTCAAAATTTTTATAATGCAATAACTTCAAGGTTATATATTGCCTTAAAGGGGAATATTTAAACTGTAATTTGAGACATAAATCATTTCTTATCTTCTAAAAATAAGGTTAGGACGACGCTTAGAATAATATCTTCAAGCTTTTTAATTTTCAATTAAGTTGAATAGATAAATAAGTATACATACCAGCACGGAAGATTTCTCCACAACCATCGCATCTCGACGCGAATTTCTCATCGTAACAACGTCCGCAATAAATACGATCGGCTTTCGAACCAAATTGTTTGTCCACGAGAGATTCGCCGCAAATGGTACAAAGGAAGCAAGCTTCGTGCCAATGTTTATCTTTGTATGACAAATCCTGTAACAACAACCAAAAAAGATGTTTATTTCGCTAAAAAAAATCAAAAAATGTTATTTACCTTGGAGTCAATTCCAATGATTTTATTACACTTTTCGCAACCATTTGCGAAAACCGATTCGTAACATGCAACGCAATACGGATGATCATCCCTCAAGACGTACCTTTGGCCAGTAAGACTTTCGTCGCATTGCCAACAACAAAAATGCTGTCCATGCCAATCTTTATTCATGGCCTTCGTGTACTCTCCACTGAAAATAAGCTACAAAATGAAAAGAAAATTGATTTTAATTAATATTTATTTTAATAATCGCAGGTTTAAGAATGATTAATTATTTTATTTTTGATTATAATGAAGATATATAAATTAATCATTCTTAAAAGCTGCACAAATAGAGAGAATGAGAGAATTAAGAGAAAAAGTATTAAAAGAAAGAATTAAGAAGGGCGAAAGCTTTTTTGTTTGTTTATTTACAAAGTATATATTTTAAGTTTATTGGTCTTAATGTTTTAATACGGAAATTTTACAATTAAGACAAAAAAACAGGAAAGGGTGTATAAATTAGTGATTGGTGAGTAAGCGATATCATCATTTTGTAGACGACACAAAAACGAGGGTTACCTTCAAAATACAAAAACTAATATATTCATTTTAAAAAAGTGTCTATTATTTTTTTTTTGAGTTTTTAAAATCGAAAGAAAAATTAATCCTACATTGATCTTAGGATTTATTTTTCTTTCGTCATTTTAGATCGTAAAAATTTGGTGTAAATGAGACAATATTTGCGCCTCCTTAACAAAATTCGAAATGATTGGGCCGCGTCCAAATCGGAAATTTAAGACGGTAGTAGCCTAAATTTAAACCAGGGCTGCGTGTTACGCCAGCAAATATTAGCTCGGAGAGTAGATCTGTTATCGGCGAAGTACAAAACGTGTACCTTTGTGTCAAATAGGGGTACGTGTTGGCGCTACCTAAATTTTTGGGGCGTATTAAACTTTGACTGTGAATAAAAGTTGGTGTATTTTTGTATTTTAACGACAAAAAAAAAATAAAATAAACTAACGAGTGGAGAATAATTCATTACAAAAATGAAGGGTGGAACAAACACATCAATCAGTAATGATAGACAACTTTTATGCACAATACGACGTCACAATCCTAAAAGAAAAGAAAACATTGGACCAAAACGTAGTTCTTCTGAATCATTTTTTTTTTTTGGTTTTGGGGTTGTTCCATTTATGATCCGAAGGGCCAACACGTACCCCTGGTTTCCATTGCTGGTTCTCTCGATCTCGGTGATGGTAACATCTGTGCCGTCGTCGTCCCTCCTCTTGGTGGTCGTAGTCTTCTTCACCTTCTTCGTTTTCTTTTCGGTGATGGTGAAATTCGAATGGATGTCTACGTCACCCATGATTTTTGATTCTCGTTTCGTTAACGGATTCTAATGAAAATCGCGCACCACAATATAACTCGAGGATCGCTGCTTCTAAGCGTCGCGACGCCGACTGATTCTAAACGCGTCCCGACGCTCTGGAAGAGTGTAGCTTTGGTATTTTTGGATTCATGATACACTTTGGTGCCGGGTGCAGAAGAACAGTATCCGAAGGCGTTACGGGGAGATGTCGAAAATATCCCGACGCCTGCCCGAACTCCTCACTTGTTAAGTAACTGATCCTAAGGGATTTACTATTTTATTTCGAAATTCTATATCTAAAACTATAAAAACCATCAAAAGAAATTAAATTTCCATTCTTTACTTTAACCAGAAAGCTTTTTTCGTGTCTTCTTTATTCAAGACTAATTATGACTCTTTATGACAAGACTTTTTATGTTAAGTTGAAAATTGAGACTTTGGTTTTTTATTGTTATCTCAAAATTTTTATTATGCAATATATTTATGATTATATATCATCATGAAGAGAAAACTTCCAGCTTTAATTTAAGGCATAAATCATTTTCTAGTTAAAAAAAAATAAGGTTATGGCGACGTTTTGAAAATCATCAATTTCTAATATTCTAAGAATATGTTTAAAATTCACTTTTTAAGGTTAATCTCAAAATTTTTATTATGCAATATATTTATGATTATGTATCATCTTGACGAGAAAGCTTCCAGCTTTAATTTAAGGCATAAATCGTTTTCTAGTTCCAAAAAATAACGTTACAGCGACATTTTGAAAATCATCAATTTCTATTATTCTAAGGAAACGTTTAAAATTCACTTTTTAAGCTTAATCTCAAAATTTTTATTATGCACTATATTTATGATTATATATCATCATGAAGAGAAAACTTCCAGCTTTAATTTAAGGCATAAATCATTTTCTAGTTCCAAAAAATAAGGTTATGGCGACGTTTTGAAAATCATCAATTTCTAATATTCTAAGAATATGTTTAAAATTCACTTTTTAAGGTTAATCTCAAAATTTTTATTATGCACTATATTTATGATTATGTATCATCTTGAAGAGAAAACTTCCAGCTTTAATTTAAGGCATAAATCGTTTTCTAGTTCCAAAAAATAAGGTTATGGCGACGTTTTGGAAATCATCAATTTCTATTATTCTAAGAATATGTTTAAAATTCATTTTTTAAGGTTAATCCCAAAATTTTTATTATGCAATATATTTATGATTATGTATCATCTTGAAGAGGAAACTTCCAACTTTAATTTAAGGCATAAATCGTTTTCTAGTTCCAAAAAATAAGGTTAAGGCGACGTTTTGAAAATCATCAATTTCTGTTATTTTAATATGTTTAAAATTCACTTTTTAAGCTTAATCTCAAAATTTTTATTATGCAATATATTTATAATTATGTATCATCTTGAAGAGGAAGCTTCCAGCTTTAATTTAACGCATAAATCGTTTTCTAGTTCCAAAAAATAACGTTAAGGCGACGATTTGAAAATCATCAATTTCTATTATTCTAACATGTTTAAAATTCACTTTTTAAGATTAATCCCAAAATTTTTATTATGCAATATATTTATGATTATGCATCATCTTGAAGAGGAAACTTCCAGCTTTAATTTAAGGCATAAATCATTTTCTAGTTCCAAAAAATAAGATTATGGCGACGTTTTGAAAATCATCAATTTCTAATATTCTAAAGATATGTTTAAAATTCACTTTTTAAGCTTAATCTCAAAATTTTTAATATGCACTATATTTATGATTATATATCATCATGAAGAGGAAACTTCCAGCTTTAATTTAAGGCATAAATCGTTTTCTAGTTCCAAAAAATAAGGTTAAGGCGACGTTTTGAAAATCATCAATTTCTAATATTCTAAGAATATGTTTAAAATTCACTTTTTAAGGTTAATCCCAAAATTTTTATTATGCAATATATTTATAATTATGTATCATCTTGAAAAGGAAACTTCCAGCTTTCATTTAAGGCATAATTCGTTTTTTAGTTCCAAAAAATAAGGTTAAGGTGACGTATTGAAAATCATCAATTTCTAATATTCTAAAGATATGTTTAAAATTCACTTTTTAAGCTTAATCTCAAAATTTTTATTATGCAATATATTTATGATTATGTATCACCTTGAAGAGAAAACTTCCAGCTTTAATTTAAGGCATAAATCATTTTCTAGTTCCAAAAAATAAAGTTACAGCGACATTTTGAAAATCATCAATTTCTATTATTCTAAGGAAACGTTGAAAATTCACTTTTTAAGCTTAATCTCAAAATTTTTATTATGCATTATATTTATGATAATGTATCATCTTGAAGAGGAATGTTTTATCTTTAATTTAAGGTATTAATCATTTCTTATCTCCTAAAATTAAGGTCAATGCGATGTTTAATCTTCAAATTTTATTAATTCGCTTAATTTATAATACACTTTGGTGCCGGGTGCAAAAGAACGGTATCCGAAGGCGATGTCGAAAATATCCCGAATTCACTTGTTAACTAACAGATCCTACTACTTTATTTCTAAATTCTACATCTACAACTACAAAAAGCATCAAAAGAAATTAAAGGGATGATTTGAAACGGGGAAAAATCCATTTTTCACTTTACCCAGAAAGCTTCTTTCGTGTCTTTACTTCCACCAGGTTCCGAAACCACCTCTTTATTCACTTCAATATTAACTTCTTTATTAACCTCTTTATTTTTCATTTCTCGTCTTCGCCTAAAATCTTTTTTCTTCTCCTCTTTTTGTTTAACACCGTCAAGTGAATTTTTAAAATTATCATCGAAAATTAAATTAAATTTTGTTTCATCTCCATCTAAAATTTCTTTGAATGGAGACGGCGATCTCGACCAATAATCTCTATCAACAATTTGAAAATTCTCCGTTGATTTCAACATCACCTCCTTACTATCGGTGAAAGATTTTGATCTTCTTCTTGTGTTCAATTTAACGTTTCTTGGTTCAGGCGAAACGGATCTTTGTTTCTTTTTTGAAACATCTATGTTGTGTTTATGGAACAATTTTGAACGGTGATCATCGACTTCAACGGAACGTTTCGCTCTTGGGGAACTCGATCTGCTTCTGCTGGGTGATCTCGAGCTTGATCTGGATCTAATCGGTAAAGAGTTCGACCAAAATGTAGTTGAGCTATGGTCTTTTTCAACTTCTTCTTCGTCTACTTCCGTTACGTTTATACTGGGATTTTCGGCGAGTTCGCAAATACTTCCTCTAGGTGCTAATCGTTCGTAAGTGGGAAAAGGAGAAGCTTCTCTTCGGCCATGAACAGGATCAACAGAAATTTCTTCCCCCAAATAAACTCTTTCAACACTTGATGAAATTCTATCTTCGTTTCTTTGTGTTGGTAAATTTGTCGCGATATCCAAAATAAATTCTTGTATCCTCCCCATTGATTTATCGTGTGATTCCTCTTTAGTTTCATGCTGAACATTATCAATACTAATTTTTTTTACTCCAGAATGTGTATTATCGTCTTTTTCAGTATCAACTTCGCATCGTAACGTCAACGTGTGTTTTTTGGCTAGTTGCTGCTTGTAGTTGTCTGTGATGCCGTCCAAATCTTCGTTGTTGCCGCGGTCGGCGGGCGTGAGTTGCCTACGTAGGTGGAAATAAAACGCTACAAGTTCCAAAACACCCACGCAAGAGAGGAGTGTCGAATAGATCAGACCCATTTCGGCCCGACTAACTAAAAATCAATCGGTGTTGACAATGCTTAGCACAAAACTGAAGATAAAACTCCAATAAACAAGTCACGTTCAACTATCTAAGCACGTTTTACATACTGTAAAGTTTTAGTACTAAGTGCTGAAACGAGCGAGATGGGAGTTTCATTTGGCGAATTGTACCTGGCCGTTACATGAAAATTAAGTTAGGAGCGCCGGTCCAAAATCCGTAGTCGCGTCCTTGATATTTACTATATTAGAAAAACATCCAATAATAGAGTCCAACTTATTGGCAATGAACAAATTTATTATAAATTTAGGTACGTAGATAAAATTTTCTTGTATCTAATGGATCGATTTCTCAACGAAATTAGGTCGAGTTCAGTATAGATTTTATTGTAAACTTTACGTTGGAATTACTGCCAAGAAATATTTTTGGATTTACCTACATAACATTTTTTATCATAAATAATTTAATCATTTAATAATTACCGTAATAAATCATTTGTTAAGTTAACGACTTAAACGTTTAACAGTAATTACTACATTTTAAAAACCACAATGAAGTTATTAGTGATTACCTAATGAGTCGGGAGTACTTAATCATACCTTTATGAAATAAATAATGAAAGTGCCAGACTTTTACAGATGTCTCGTTACTATTTTTGGAGCGTATCCATAGAGAAGAATATACGCGACACTCTCGTTTGCCCCAAATCGCAAATATCATGTAGAACAAGCCGACTAGAGTAAAGTGGGATCTTTGCCAATTGCGCGATCTGTTCACTATTTAAATACTAATTTTCAATATTTTAGACTCAATTTAAAAAAATTTTAAATTAAGATGATGCATCTCTCATTAATTGATTATACCAGGAATTTCATATAACTCGCAATATATGAATGAAGTAACTATAGTTACAAAATTACTATGGACGCACGTTACTAAAGACGGCTAAACCCGAATGATTTCAATTCTAGATCTTGTGTTAGTTCCAGTGATAGTGGAAAACAAGAACTAATACTAGACCTAGAACTAGAAACATTCGGGTTTAGCCGCACGTCTCTTAAGACGGCTAAACCCGAATGATTCTAGATCTATGTCTTGTGTTAATTCTATTGATAAAACTAGAACTAACACTAGTCCTAGAACTAGAAAGCTTCTGGTTTAGCCGCACGTCTCTCAAGACGGCTAAACCCAAATGATTCTAGTTCTAGGTCTTGTGTTAATTCTAGTGATAGTGTAAAACTAGAACTAACACTAGACCCAGAACTAGAAAGCTTCCGGTTTAGCGACACGTCTTTTAAGACTGCTAAAGGCGAATAATTCTAGTTCCAGATCTTGTGTTAGTTCTAGTATTGCACTATCACTAAAACTAAAACAAGACCTAGAACTAGAATCATTCGGGTTTAGCCGCACGTCTCTCAAGACGGCTAAACCCGAATGATTCTAGTTCTAGGTCTTGTGTTAGTTCTAGTAGTGTATTATCACTAAAACTAAAACAAGACCTAGAACTAGAATCATTCGGATTTAGCCACACGTCCCTCAAAACGGCTAAACCCGAATGATTCTAGTTCTAGGTCTTGTGTTAGTTCTAGTAGTGCACAATCACTAAAACTAAAACAAGACCTAGAATCATTCGGGTTTAGCCGCACGTCTCTCAAGACGGCTAAACCCCAATGATTCTAGTTCTAGGTTTTGTGTTAGTTCTAGTAGTGCTCTATCACTAAAACTAAAACAAGATCTAGAACTAGAATCATTCGGGTTTAGCCACACGTCTCTTAAGACGGCTAAACCCGAATGATTCTAGTTGTAGGTCTTGTGTTAGTTCTAGTATTGCACTCTATCACTAAAACTAAAACAAGACCTAGAACTAGAATCATTCGGGTTTAGCCGCACGTCTCTCAAGACGGCTAAACCCGAATTATCCTAGTTCTAGGTCTTGTGTTAGTTCTAGTATTGCACTATCACTAAAACTAAAACAAGACCTAGATCTAGAATCATTCGGGTTTAGCCGCACGTCTCTCAAGACGGCTAAATCCGAATGATTCTAGTTCTAGCTCTTGTGTTAGTTCTAGTAGTGCATTATCACTAAAACTAAAACAAGACCTAGAACTAGAATCAATCGGATTTAGCCACACGTCCCTCAAAACGGCTAAACTCGAATGATTCTAGTTCTAAGTCTTGTGTCAGTTCTAGTAGTGCACAATCACTAAAACTAAAACAAGACCTAGAACTGGAATCATTCGGGTTTAGCCGCACGTCTCACAAGACGGCTAAACCCGAATTATTCTAGTTCTAGGTTTTGTGTTAGTTCTAGTAGTGCTCTATCACTAAAATTAAATCAAGATCTAGAACTAGAATCATTCGGGTTTAGCCACACGTCTCTCAAGACGGCTAAACCCGAATTATTCTAGTTCTAGGTCTTGTGTTAGTTCTAGTATTGCACTATCACTAAAATTAAAAGAAGACCTAGAACTAGAATCATTCGGGTTTAGCCACACGTCTCTCAAGACGGCTAAACCCGAATCATTCTAGTTCTAGCTCTTGTGTTAGTTCTAGTAGTGCATTATCACTAAAACAAGACCTAGAACTAGAATCATTCGGATTTAGCCACACGTCCCTCAAAACGGCTAAACCTGAATGATTCTAGTTCTTGTGTTAGTTCTAGTAGTGCACAATCACTAAAACTAAAACAAGACCTAGATCTAGAATCATTCGGGTTTAGCCACACGTCTCTCAAGACGGCTAAACCCGAATGATTCTAGTTCTAGGTCTAGTGTTAGTTCTAGTTTTAATTGTTATGCAGCACTAGACCAAGAACTAGATTCGTTCGGGTTTAGCCGTCTTAAGAGGCGCACGGCTAAATGGCATGTCTCTAGTTCTAGTGCTAGTGTTAGTCTAGTTTAATTTGTTATTGAGCGCTAGATTGTTGTATATTTTTATTAAGCTATAACACATCGAGGTTTTACTGTAATGTCAAATTATATTGACATGTTGCATTTTATGTGGGACAAAGTAAGTAGAGAAGAACTATATTTTAGAATATTGCATCTTAAGTAAAATTCACTGTATATCATCTTATTACGCAGATGAGTTGAACAATTTCTTTATTAAAACCCCTCTTGACTTAGTTAAAAATTTACCAACTCCTAAACATGACCCTATACTCATTTGTGACATTCCTTTCTTTGTGCCTAACCTTAGAACGCCTCTGAATGCTGTCACTCAATTTGAGGTTCGTGATACAATAAACTCATTAAGGAATGGCCCTGCAAGGGATTGTTTTGGATTCTCTGTCAGCTTTATAAAGAGAACTATCAACCTATATGTCTCTTCATTAACCAAACTTATAAATTGTTCTTTGAACGAAGGCACATTTGCGGACTTGCTAAAGAGTGCATTGGTAGTTCCAGTTTTCAAAAATGGTAGTAAAGAGAATATCAAAAATCCTGCCGGTATTCTCGAAAGTACATGAAAAGATGATTTATAATAGGATTGCAGAATACCTGGAGGGTTAAAATATGCTTTTTGGGGGCCAATTCGGATTTCGTAGAGGGCGGTTGTACTGAGAATGCGGTGGTTGAGTTTGCTTTTGAGGGTGGCGATTATTGTGTGTCATTATTTCTGGACCTGTCACACGCTTTTGACTATGTCTCTCATCATGTATTCTCTTGCAGAAATTAGAAACTAAATATAATATGGATCATATAACTATAAATTTGCTACACTCATATTTATTCCTGTGTCTGAATTGCAATAAAACTGTCCAACTTTCCTTGGGTTTGCGTAGGCTTGTGGTTCGCAATCCTAACGTAGTAAATTTTTTAGGAACATACATCACCGCCCCTTCATTGTGCTTTGCCAATCATTTTAATGGTATGGAGTCTAAAATAAGTAAAAATATTTATTTACTACGTAGATTTGCTGCTGGTGTTTAGCTATTCAATTCTTGCATGGGGTGCTTATCCTGGGAGTGAACAAATGTTTAAAATACAACATAGGGCTGTGCGTGTTCTGGCAGGTATAGTTTACAGAGATGATTGCCGCCCTGCTTTTGTCCGACTGTCTATTCTCATTGTGCTATCGCTATATATATTGCGTTGTATTATGTACGTTATGGAAAACCGTAATTTGGTCAGAAAACATTCTAATATTCATTCTCACAATACACGAGGGAGAGAAAATCTTTGCCCAGACTTTTTCAGACTGTCAAGAACCCAGAACGGACCCTTGTATATGGGCCAAAAACTGTTTAATAGATTACCTCGACGGTTACCTGAGTTATCTTCCGCTGGAATTAATGCACGGTTAATAATATTTTTAAATTGTAATGTTGACGATATGCAAATTTTGAGTATTTGACAGGTGTAAGAGTGAATGCACTTTTTTGCATAAATAAAGAAATATTATTATTATTAACATTATAATGTGGTTTAAGAAATTGTAATTTTAAAATAATGATTCAAAGGATATTTATAGAAGTTACACATTCAAGAAGTGTCATTGAGAAAATGTTATTAACGTAACGAACGCTAAAAATAAGTAATTGGGGATTTATGTAATTATTCAGATACATAGATAAACTTTGTATTTATATAAATATATGAGAGATATTTATGTAATCCCAAGAATTAAGGAACAAAATTGAGACAAGTCGAAAAAAAAAGGACTTATTTGAGATACTTCGTTCTGTTTCATTCCTTTTTATGATCTAGCTTTCCTGCCAGCGTTTGTGGGGATTTTAAACTGAACGTTTAGTTTCAGGTTTTTGTGCTTTTGCCCGTTTAACGATTTATGTTATCTGATCAACGTGATCCCTCCATTGCCATCTCACCACGTCCTGCATTCCCAGTCTTTTATACTTCTTAAGACTCTCATTTCTGTAGTCTATATTTTGGCCTTATATGGGATGTCTCGGCTATAAACGTAATTACTTGGTCTATTATACCATTATAAGACTAAATAAACATGGGCTAACACTTTCACCCTGCCTTATATCTGAAGTCACCTTGATTAAGTTTTCTTGCTATTCTTATATACCATTATTATTAAATGTGCAAAAATTGTTTTGATGTCATAAACGTTGTACCAAAAATAACTTCAATACACTCCGTAAACACCTGCTTAGTTTTCAACGTTTGGCAACTATTGTAGTTGCATGATTAAATTATACGCCACACATCATTTATTTTTAACAAAAAAATAAATAAAGAAAATATTTACGAGAAGAGTTCTTTGCTGATTAATCATTTACGTTTAGTCATCATTTCATGTCTAAAGATCCATTCATTATGCAGTTTGGTTGAAGATGACCTAGTTCGTGAGATGAACAGGAGCGTATACATACAGAACGTGGGATTGCATCGAAACCGAAAGGACGAAGCACGTTAAAGTAGTTTGTCTTTAGAGTAACCCATTATGAAACCATGACCTTGTTTATTTCAGAATTAATTGTCATACTGAAATTCTTGTTGGGAAAAATAAAATTTTATATGTTATAACATATAAAAGCTTTTGGTGAAAATCAAAGAAATTTTTACGATCACTCAACATTTGTATACGATTTCTGTGTAAACACATAAAAGTAAAAAATCAAATTTTGAAACTGAAAATCGAGTGAAACGAGGCGATTTGTTTGACGACCAAGCAAAAACAACGGAATTAATGGTTACACGCGAGCTGTAATACCAATGAATCAACTGAAACCAAAAACGCGTTTCTGGTAAACTCCTGTATTTCGGTTGTTGCACACTGCACTGGTTTTGCCACGTTTATTCGAATCGAATAAAAAAAGTTTCCACCGTGGCGGCCGGGACCGAAATAACTTGAAAAGCGGCGACTCCGTATACATACTTCTCTCAAAAAGCTAACATTCTCTATCCTGTTGCGTGGCTGCATTATATTCACAGTTTAAATTTGCCCGGTTGTCGGATATATTTAGATCATTCCAGATGAAATCATCGCGGATATTTAACGTACATTTTTTTTGGCTAATGTTATTTTGAAATTCTTTTCAAAATTTTGAATTAATTTGTTGTTATGCCAAAACGAAAATTTTATCAATCAGATATCTTTTCGAAATCTTCAAATAAACTTTAACTCAAAATAATAGTAATTTACACCTAAGATGTTTTTAGGATATTGAAAAAACGTTCTATGTTTATTTATCATTATCTGAGTATGCCAGGCATGCTCACAAGATATCCAGAGAGATCACAATGAATACAGGATAGGCGAGAATTTTGATCATAATTAATGAAGCTCTAATATAGATCTGGATTACCTCATCCAGATCATGAGAAAACAATTCTGGATGGCCGAAATGCAATATGTTTGACTAACTTTGTATTGGTGTGAATTTTAGTTCAATATCATATTAATTGTAGCGATTTCGGTTCAAACCAGAATAGACAATGTACGATTTTGCATCTCTGCTTAATAAGGCAAAACCATACCTTCACTGTTCTAATCATAGCCGAGATCTCTTCTAACCAAAACGCTGTAAATTGCTTATCGTCAATGTTTCATGAAAATGGCTATTGACACGCATTGTAAATTTATGTACAAGAAAACCTTCTATTTAGCATCAGTGATGGGCGTTGGGTAAATACCCGGCGGGTAGGTATTTCTAAAATGGGTATTTACCTCGGCTCAGGGTAAATACCCAAGCAGTGGGTACAAAAGTGATGCCAGTAAGAATATATCAGATTCCAAAAAAAAATGAAGAGGAAGATGATGAGGACGTTGAAGACGAGGAATTGTCAACAATCAAAGACGTATTATTATTAGACGAATCTGTCGTAATTTAGATTAGATCAAGTTATTATGATTATTATCATCAAGCAGCCCTCTCCGTCCATTGTTGGACATAGACCTCCCCTATTCTGTGCCATTCCATTCTATTCTGTGCTGTCTGAATTTAATTGTTGGTCATATTTTTGACGTCTACTTCGTCTGTTCGCTTAGGTTTCAACTCAAGCAACCGTTTTGTCCACTGCTCATTCTTCATTCACCAGTTCATTTATGCCAGTTCTTCTTCATAGGTCTTCATTTCGTATGTAGTCCCTCAGGGTTAGACCCAGGATGGACTTCTCCATTTATCTTTGCGTTACTTGGACCCTCCTGGCAGTGACTACCGTTAACGTTAAAGTTTCGGAGCCTTATGTCATAACCGGAAACACGCATTGATTGAAAGCTTTTCTTGGCCTCTTCTTTTGAAGATGTCTCCTTCGTTTAGTTCGATTGATTGATTATCTCTCGATACACGAACCTCATAGCCAAAATATACATAGCTGTCAACCCTCTCAATCTCATTATCCCCAATGTTGATGTTAGAGCTGGGAACAAGATTTATCATAAATTTTGATTTCTCCTCGTTGATATTTAGCCCAACTCTAGCACACATCTCCTTTAAGTCGTTCAGCATTAGTTTAATCTCTCCAAGGCTATCCGATATAAGAACTATATCGTCCGCGTAGCGCAAATTACTTAAGCATATGCAATCAATGTTTATGCCTTTCTGGGTCCAATCCAGTTGTCTAAATGCACTCTGAGGACTGTGATGAACAATTTGGGTTCAACAGTGTATCGCCTTGTTTTGTTCACAATCAGTACTTTACTACTTCTACTCTCTTCAGTAAGTTATAAATACCACTAAATACCCATTTTGGGTAAATACCCCCGGGTATATATCCAGGAAATTTACCCTTGAAAATAAATATCTGGGTATTTAACAACATTGCTTAGCATGCACGTGGTCCGATGTTGTTGCCTTTATAAAGATCAGTCGCCTGCGCTGGATGGAACACGTCTAGAGAATGAAAGATAAACGAGAAACGTGCAATTATCTGGAGGTTTATTAGTATAGGACGGCCGGTGGCAGGAGAAGAAATGAGGACGATATTTTGTATCCTCCAGACACCATATGTATACATTCGATAAAGATAACAAAGTAGAAGCAATTGTAAAAAATTTAATGATTTTAGCGACTTTGATTTAGAAGTTATATTGATGAGATTAAAAAAATCAAATTTTGCAAGTTTTGTAGCCAATTCTCATCTCCAGGTATGATGGTTTTTTGGATAATCCCTTTTCAGTAAACGATAAGACGTTTCATCCACGAGTAAGGTTATTAATATAAGCTTTTCTTTGGAGTCAGAGAAAATCAGAAAGTTGTCTTTGTATTCTACAGCGTAAAATGTGCTGGATAGATTGTTTTGGAGCTACGCAGTCATATTGATACGATGGCAACATTCCTCATTTGTGGAAGCTGTCACCACAGATTCCATTTTCCGTATTCTAGTCCAAATCCTTTTCATTCTTGGTTAGGTTGGGTTGGGTTTAGTCCAAATCCTTTTCATTCTTGGTTGGAAAGGATCTATTGGTTTATTCCTGATGGTGCTTTGGCATTCCAGTCTTTTTTCCACTCTGACTTGATGTTGTAGTTGTTTCTAGCCAATTCCTCAGCAAGATTTAATGGAATGTGTCTGAAGCTATTCATGATAAAGTGGGTTGTCAGTTATGTTTTTGAACTCTTTTAGGAGAGCATTCTTTTTTCGCAGGTATAGCTATATTCCTTGCCGTTGGGAGTCAGTGTAAAAGAGTGGATTTAAGACATCCTGAGATTGTCATCATAGTCGAGTTCAGCTGAGTGTATGGAGTATTTTGCAGCAGAATAAACCAGTGACATCGCAGCGTGATTGCTGCGATGGTTGCCATGTGGATGTTTTTGCAGATATGTTCTCTAGATAGGTATTTTTTAAACGAGACGTTCTGTACAAGGTGATGCGTGAGGTTATGAAATATATTTTATACTTCAGCATATTAAACATCATAAAATTTGTTTATTACACAAAATTGTTGTTTTCTCAAATCAATCATACAAATATTACAAGATTTTACGATTCATAAAGTTCGAAAAGCTTTTGATTAACGACCAAAAAATTTCTCGCCCGGTTTAAATTTAAAATAAACGGAAACCGATTTTTTAAGTACGAATAAATTGGCGCTCTTATAATAGCAAAAATAAACACACTCTCTCTCTCTGGGATAATTTAAAAACGTTTTTTTTAGCGTCCAGATTGGAAAATGTAGAGAAATTGAGACTTTGCAAGCAACCGAAATCTGACGTAATCGTTTTTCGACCTCGCCCTATTTCTTACATCTCGAATCTTGAAATGCTTTTAACATTTCATATTGATTCACTTAGTATTAACAATAAACAGTTCGCATAAAGAGTGTTTGTTTGAATTTATTTGTTAGATGGGCCGTGTGCAGAATTGTTTTGATGGATGATTTTTTAAAATCGATTATTTCTATTTTTTTTTTGTGTAATGTAAACGTTGATGGATTGTTATGAAAATATTTATAGCGTCTCGATGAAAGATTCGTTTTTGATGAGATGTATTTAAAAAAGAAAATAAATTGAGATTTTGTAGAAAATTCTTAGTGTGGAGTATCATAAAAGCGCGAAAGTTGAACCATTTGGTGGAACAAAAATAGAAGTGGACACGCAATCCGAGAACTAAGTTGTTAATTTTCGCGGCAAGACTTTTATCGCCCTCGTTTACGTAATCCTAAAAAAAAAAATTTTAAAAGTTATTTTCAAGTTACCCCAACTTAGAAATTTCGTTGTAATTTAAATCGGGCTTTACTCCCCCTCTGTGGACTAAAATAAAAATAGTTATGTTCCATTTTATACGCGGGGCTTTGGAAATAATCGTGGGGAGTAACCGCAAAGTTATGTGAAACGAACGAGAAGCTTCGTTACTTCGTATCTCGCCCACGCAATTTATAATTCTGGCCAATTTTCACACGACCCCAAGAGACGCAACGTAACTCAAAAGAAAGTTGAAACGGCAAAAAAATATATATTTTATCCTCAACATTCTTTCCAAGATTCTCAATCAAATTAATACTTCACATCGATCAAAGTCTTTTTGATTTATGGAGTTCCATTTGTTATTGTCAACAGAAAATTATTTTGATTTCATCAACAATTCCTCATTTTACATTTTTAAAATTAAAATAAATTAAATAGATTATTTAATTAATTAAGTTATAAAACTTAGTTTGAAACGCCATCTCTAAAACATTTTCCGAAGCATTTAACACAACTCTTTAGATCTCTAATCTTGTTATATAGGCAACCACTTTAACACAATTTCATTTAAAACTCTTAAATTTCTAATAACTTTAATAAAACTAATTTTTATATTATAGCTTCCCTTAAAAGTAATGTTATATAATTTATTTCGAACTACAAGTAAAAATATACCTAGAATTAAAAAAAAAATAACTATTTAGAAATTAATAACCATTAATTATGAATCACTACGTTTAAAGGTTCACAGTTCAAGGCACAAAATTAAAAAACTCCTTGAAAAAGACCTTTACTTACGCTCAAAAACTTCCTTGTAGAGTTCCAACTGTAAAACTAACTCAAATACGCAACGAAACTTGGGCGAGAAATGTATGTGGGATAATTGTATCTAATGGACTAATTGCGAGAGGAATATATTTTGGAATACTGATGCATCGGCGCGTGTGCGACTGAAATACATTATAGAGACGGTATTTTCAATTTTAGTTTCTATAGTATTAGCCAATACAATATTCGGATGAGTTATAGTCAAAAAATACATTTTAGGCAAAAAGTTGCAATTAAAAGTATTGTGGAGGAAAAAAGAAACTAATTTGCTAATAAAAATTGAATTGTTTTTTTTTAATTTCCATCGAATCCTGATTTGCCATAAACAGCTAAAATGACGAATTTTATAAATTAATACATTTATGTATTTTCCTCAATTTGTATACATCTGAGAGCAAAAGTGAAAAGAGCAATATTGTTAAGAATAAAATTTGCTATATCTTTTATTGTAACAATTTTTTTGCAATATGCCCCGAATCCGATGAGTTACCATCAAGAGTATGTAAAAATCCGAAATCATCCAATTTTGACATTTATGATTTTTTCTGGATATTTGTGCACCTAGGAGAAAAAGTGAAGAAGAGCAATATCGCTAAGAATACAATTTGCTACAACTTTTATTCTAAAAGTTTTTTTGCAGTATGTATCCAATCCCATGTGTTACCATCAATAAAATGTAAAACCAGATTTATCTAATTTTCATATATTCGCATTTTTCTCAATCTTTATGCGTCCGAGAGCAAAAGTAAAAGAGAGCAATATTGTTAAGAATAAAATTTGCTATAACTTTTGTTCTAACGATTTTTTTGTAATATGCCCNATCGAATAATGATTTGCTATAAACAGCTAAAATAACGAATTTTATAAATATACACATTTATGTATTTTCCTCAATTTGTATACATCTGAGAGCAAAAGCGAAAAAGAGCAATATTGTTAAGAATAAAATTTGCTATATCTTGTATTGTAACAATTTTTTTGCAATATGCCCCGAATCCGATAAGTTACCATCAAGAGTATGTAAAAATCGGAAATCATCCAATTTTGACATTTATGATTTTTTCTGGATATTTGTGCACCTAGGAGAAAAAATGAAGAAGAGCAATATCGCTAAGAATACAATTTGCTACAACTTTTATTCTAAAAGTTTTTTTGTAATATGTTCCCAATTCCATGTGTTACCATCAATACCGTGTAAAACCATAGATTTATCTAATTCTCATATTTTCGTATTTTTCTCAATCTTTATGCATCTGAGAGCAAAAGTAATAGAGAACAATATTGTTAAGAATAAAATTTGCTATAACTTTTATTCTAACAATTTTTTTGCAATATGCTCCAAATCTTATGAGTTACCATCAAGAGTATGTAGAAATCCGAAACATCCAATTTTCACATTTATGATATTTTCTGGATATTTATGCATCTAGGAAAAAAAGTGGAGAAGAGCAATATTGCTAAGAATACAATTTGCTACAACTTTTATTCTAAAAGTTTTTTTGTAATATGGTCCCAATCCTATGTGTCACCATCAATACCATGTAAAACAAGATTTATCTAATTTTCATATTTTCGCATTTTTCTCGATCTTCATGCATCTGAGAGCAAAAGTAAAAGAGAGCAATATTGTTAAGAATAAAATTTGCTGTAACTTTAGTTCTAACATTTCTTTTGCAATATGCCTCGAATCCTATGAGTTACCATCAAGAGTATGTAAAAATCCGAAAACATCCAATTTTCACATTTATGATTTCTTCTGGACATTTATGCATCTAGGAGAAAAAGTGAAGAAGAGCAATACTGCTAAGAATACAATTTGCTATAACTTTTATTCTAAAAGTTTTTTTGAAATCAGTTCCCAATCCCATGTGTTACCATAAATACCATGTAAAACCACAGATTTATCTAATTTTCATATATTCGCATTTTTCTCGATCTTTATGCGTCTGAGAGCAAAAGTAAAAGAGAGCAATATTGTTAAGAATAAAATTTGCTATAACTTTTGTTCTAACAATCTTTTTGCAACATGCCCCAAATCTTATGAGTTACCATCAAGTGTATGTAAAAATCCGAAAACATCCAATTTTCACATTTATGATTTTTTCTGGACCATTATGCATCTAGGAGAAAAAGTGAAGAAGAGCAATATTGCTAAGAATACAATTTGCTACAACTTTTATTCTAAAAGTTTTTTTGTAATATGTTCCCAATCCCATGTGTTACCATAAATACCATGTAAAACCACAGATTTATCTAATTTTCATATATTCGCATTTTTCTCGATCTTTATGCACCCGAGAGCAAAAGTAAAAGAAAGCAATATTGTTAAGAACAAAATTTGCTATAACTTTAGTTCTAACATTTTTTTTTGCAATATGCCTCGAATCCTATGAGTTACCATCAAGAGTATGTAAAAATCCAAAAACATCCAATTTTCATATTTATGATTTTTTCTGGACCATTATGCATCTAGGAGAAAAAGTGAAGAAGAGCAATATTGTTAAGAATACAATTTGCTACAACTTTTATTCTAAAAGTTTTTTTGAAATCAGTTCCCAATCCCATGTGTTACCATCAATACCATGTAAAACCATAGATTTATCAAATTTTCATATTTTCGCATTTTTCTCAATATTTATGCATCCGACAGCAAAAGTAAAAGAGAGCAATATTGTTAACAATAAAATTTGCTACAACTTTTGTTCTAACAATTTTTTTGCAATATGCCCCGAATCCTATGAGTTACCATCAAGAGTATGTAAAAATCCGAAAACATCCAATTTTCACATTTATGATTTTTTCTGGACCATTATGCATCTAGGAGAAAAAGTGAAGAAGAGCAATATTGCTAAGAATACAATTTGCTACAACTTTTATTCTAAAAGTTTTTTTGAAATATGTTCCCAATCCCATGTGTTACCATCAATACCATGTAAAACCACAGATGTATTTAATTTTCATATTTTCGCATTTTTCTCGATCTTTATGCGGCCGAGAGCAAAAGTAAAAGAGAGCAATATTGTTAAGAATAAAATTTGCTACAACTTTTGTTCTAACAATTTTTTTGCAATATGCCCCGAATCCTATGAGTTACCATCAAGAGTATGTAAAAATCAGAAAACATCCAATTTTCACATTTATGACTTTTTCTGGACATTTATGCATCTAGGGAAAAAAATGAAGAAGAGCAATATTGCTAAGAATACAATTTGCTATAACTTTTATTCTAAAAGTTTTTTTGAAATATGTTCCCAATCCTATGTGTCACCATCAATACCATGTAAAACAAGATTTATCTAATTTTCATATTTTCGCATTTTTCTCGATCTTTATGCATCCGACAGCAAAAGTAAAAGAGAGCAATATTGTTAAGAATAAAATTTGCTACAACTTTGGTTCTAACAATTTTTTTGCAACATGCCCCAAATATTATGAGTTACCATCAAGAGTATGNTCCGACAGCAAAAGTAAAAGAGAGCAATATTGTTAAGAATAAAATTTGCTACAACTTTTGTTCTAAAAGTTGTTTTGTAATTTGCCCTGAATCTTATGAGTTACCATCAAGAGTATGTAGAAATCCGAAACATCCAATTTTCACATTTATGATATTTTCTGGATATTTATGCATCTAGGAGAAAAAGTGGAGAAGAGCAATATTGCTAAGAATACAATTTGCTACAACTTTTATTCTAAAAGTTTTTTTGTAATATGATCCCAATCCCATGTGTTACCATCAATACCATGTAAAACCATAGATTTATCAAATTTTCATATTTTCGTATTTTTCTCAATATTTATGCATCCGACAGCAAAAGTAAAAGAGAGCAATATTGTTAAGAATAAAATTTGCTATAACTTTTGTTCTAACGATTTTTTTGTAATATGCCCCGAATCCTATGAGTTACCATCAAGAGTATGTAAAAATCCGAAAACATCTAATTTTCACATTTTTGATTTTTTCTGGACATTTATGCACCTAGGAGAAAAAGTGAAGAAGAGCAATAATGCTAAGAATACAATTTGCTACAACTTTTATTCTAAAAGTTTTTTTGTAACATGTTTCCAATCCCATGTGTTACCATCAATACCATGTAAAACCAGATTTATATAATTTTCATATTTTCGCATTTTTCTCGATCTTTATGCATCCGACAGCAAAAGTAAAAGAGAGCAATATTGTTAAGAATAAAATTTGCTACAACTTTGGTTCTAACAATTTTTTTGCAACATGCCCCAAATATTATGAGTTACCATCAAGAGTATGTAAAAATCCGAAAACATCCAATTTTCACATTTATGATTTTTTCTGGAGATTTATGCATCTAGGAGAAAAAGTGGAGAAGAGCAATATTGCTAAGAATACAATCTGCTATAACTTTTATTCTATAAGTTTTTTTGTAACATGTTCCCAATCCCATGTATTACCATCAATACCATGTAAAACCACAGATCTATCTAATTTTCGTATTTNGAAAAAGTGGAGAAGAGCAATATTGCTAAGAATACAATCTGCTATAACTTTTATTCTATAAGTTTTTTTGTAACATGTTCCCAATCCCATGTATTACCATCAATACCATGTAAAACCACAGATCTATCTAATTTTCGTATTTTTCTCGATTTTTATGCGTCTGAGAGCACAAGTAGAAGGAGCAATACTGTTAAGAATAAAATTTGCTACAGCTTTTATTCAAAAAGTTTTTTTGTAAGATGTTAATACAACTGTATGTAAAACAAGGAATTCATCTTATTCTCATATTTCTCAATCAACATCAGAATTAGACAACTTTGAACACTTTTCGAATCATTAAAATGAACGTATTATATTAAGAGTTAATTATATTAAGATGTTAATAATAGTGGGAAAAATGTTTGATTGAAAAAGTTAAAACCTCGAGGAAATTATAAAATATCCAACCAAATATTGATTTTCTTTTGAAACATGAAAATCTAAAATGTAAACGTTATTATGTTATTATACACCCAATCAACTTTGTTGAAATAATAAATTTTAGTAAAGGAAAATATAATAATACTCCGATTTTATATTCAGTTTTTATGAATAAAGTTATGAAATTGAGTGTTCTATAAACTTATTATTTATAAACTCATTCTGAAATTTTCGAGATTCTTTTCTAAACTATTTTTTTTGATAAATTCTTTCCTTAATTTTTTTTTTGGTTCGTAAGCATCAAACCTCAACAAGACATAAACGCGATCATAAACACGAAAGCTTCGTATATTTTTATTGGTCGTCAATATTTGGTTGATCCCTAAACAGAAAAAAAATCTCATTTCTTACCTCATCACAGCCAGCACATCTGGGTTTTAACAATTCGGAATAGTGACGTTCGCAATACAAATTTTCCTCGTGAACGCAATACGCTAAATCAACCAACAACTCATAACATTGATGGCACTTAAAACAAGCGGGATGCCATAAGGATGAACCCATCCTCGCAGCTGATACGCAAGGCATTTGTGGGATTAAAGGTTTATTACATCCGGTGCAAGAATTTCCTGGAGGCGCGAGTCTTGCAAATCCTATATCTAAAGCTATTTCATTTCGAGCTGTGATAAAATCCTAAAAAAATTAATCAAAATTATTTTTTTAAATTTGTTTTAAATGTTTAGTTTTACTTCATATCCGCTTTTATTCGATGATTCGACGTGTTTACAAGCACTATAAGCTAAATCTTGCCTAGGTAATTGTTTAACCATTCTTTCACATCTTAATGATTCTCCTTTTGTTCCTAATCTTGGTACTTCGTGTGTTGGCAACGTTGAATAAAATTGTTCGATCTAAAAAAAAATTGTTGGAGTTAAAAAGTTAAAAAAAAATCAATTTTATTCATACTTGTCGCGCTGTTAATCCAGGGGGTACAAAAGAATATCCTAAAGATCTAGGGTCAGCTATTCCTGCTTCTAAAGTTGTCGTATTTAAACCAAGTCGAATTTTCGCACCTTGTTCTGCTACGATTTCGTGGTTGTCCCGAGTACATTTGCATCCCTTGCATTCTTTTCTGTAAATAAAAAATAAATGTATCAGAAGATAAAGGGTTTAATTATTAAAATGACTCAAAATTGGGTAATAAATTTAGATTGATGTAATGGTGAGAAGTGATAAAAGACCTTTTACGACATCGACATTTTATCGAAGCGATAAAATCAGAACCCTTAGGGAAGTACTAAAAATGTCGTGACCTTTCTCATTAGAAATAATTGGCAAATAACATAAATCCGGCTCCTCCACCTAAATATAAAGTTAAATCTAATTCACAACTCCATAAAAACACAACAATGTTGCAAGTTACATCTTTATTACAACAATAAACTCCCCAAGATTGCGTATTCTCCTTAAATCGTCTCGAAACGAACGATTTTCGATCATAAACTTGAAGAAACAAGACGTATTTGACCCACTCCTTAACTTAATCCCAATTTATAACCTCGCAATTTATATCTTTTGAGTCGTAACGCTAAATTCACTGAAAACGTTCAAGTTAAAAACGTATTTTTAAATATTTACCTTAAATATAGTTTAAGATAACAAAGGTTGTGAAAATTTGCTTTTTTAATGAAATATTTGTTTAAACAAAAATTAGATTTAATAAGTGATATTTATGTCGAACGATTATAAAATAATCTCTCGAAAATCGAGGGAACACTTCAACGGAGCGGATTGAACTATTTATAAACGAACACGTTGACACACACGGACGTAGGAGGAGAAATGAGCCTGAATGTCAAACATGCCAAAAAACAGAATGGAACATCTGCGGCAGGTTTACGTCCGGGTTTTGGTTTGGTCTCGTAACGGTTTAAAGGAGGCGATTCATACTGTCGAAACACAAGAGATTCATAGCTAAGAAAACACCGTTAGAGAATGAGACTCCATTTCTCGCGTTTATCATAACGAGAGAGGCGGAAATGAGTCGCTGGATGATTTTCGAAATAATATTTGCTAAAACAAACGTTCGAGTTTCTTAGAAATACTTTTATGGTCGTTGTAGATGTTTTTAGAAAGGTCGATTTGAACACTAATCGATTTTCATTTTCTAAGATCTCGGTTTGGATTGGAAAATTGATTTCATGATTAAATCGTATTTATTATGATAATGTTAAAAACACATTAAACAAGAAGAATCATTGAAGAAATCGGTTCTACAAGGTGATGATTTTTATTTATGACATAATCTCTAACGACCAATCTGTCATTCCTCAAACTGACAGTTTTTTCTATACAGGAGGTGTTTGTTGCAATTATTTTAGCTTGGTGCGATACCTCTTTTTTCTAGTCCTCAATGAAGACTGTCTTCTGAATCTTCTCACTCCTAGCCTCAAATCAGCTTGCACGTTATTTAGCCATCATCTGCACAATCGTTCCAGAAGAAGTCTGGCCTTCCTTACTTCGGTTGTAAAATGTGATTTATCATATAATTGCGCGATAAATTCGATTGAGGTTCGCCCCTTCCATTTCTCATGCGCATGTGCCTAGCTGATGGCCCTTTCTAGAGTTAGGTTGAACAACGTACAGGACAAGGCATCCTCTTTGCCTGAGGTCGCATCTCATCACAAGCTCTCTCGAGACGCTCCTGGTCACCTTTATTACACCCCTGGTTTGCCGGAGTTATCCTTACCAGTCGGATAAGATTTTTCTGTATAATGAGGATCCGCAGTGTATTGTATAAGTATTGTACTTCATATTCTTTTACCTTTAAGGCTTTCCATCTCAACGCCAATCAACCTCACATTTTTCATCATTTTCACATTTATGATTTTTTCTGGATATTTATGCATCTGGGAGAAAAAGTGAAGAAGAGCAATATTGTTAAGAATACAATTTGCTACAACTTTTATTCTATACATTTTTTTGTAATATGTCCCCAATCCCATGTGTTACCATCAATACCATGTAAAACCACAGATTTATGTTATTTTCATATTTTCGCATTTTTCTCGATCTTTATGCATCTGAGAGCAAAAGTAAAAGAGAGTAATATTGTTAAGAATAAAATTTGCTATAACTTTTGTTCTAACAATTTTTTTGTAATATGCCCCAAATCTTATGAGTTACCATCAAGAGTATGTAAAAATCCGAAATAATCCAATTTTCACATTTACGATTTTTTCTGGATATTTATGCACCTGAGAGAAAAACTAAAAAAGAACAATATTGTTAAGAATAAAATTTGCTACAACCTTTATTCTAACAATCTCTTAGTCCCGAATCCCATGAGTTACCATCAAGAGTATGTCAAATTCAGAACGTGTTTGTTGCAATTATTTAGCTTGGTGCGACAGCTCCTGTAGAGCCTCGGCCTTCGTCACCTCTTTTTTGTAGACCTCAACGCAGACTGTCTTTTGAATCTTCTCACTCCTAGCCTCAAACCAGCTTGCACGTCGTTTAGCCATCATCTGCGATCGTCCCAGAAGAAGTCGTCGATCCTCGGGATTCTGTCGGTATGCTCTATCTGTATGGTCAAGTCATCTAAGTCTGGCCTTCTTTAGCAAATTGTACCCTTAACACAATAATCTGTAACATTTTTGCTCCCAGATGCATCAATGTGGAGAATTTTTCAAAAATATGAAAATTAGAAGAGTGTTAAAAAAATCGGTATTCTGAGCATGACACAGAAAAACTTTTACATCAAAACTTGTAGCAAATTGTACCCTTAATACAAGGGTCTGTAACATTTTTGCTCTCAGATGCATCAATGTGTGATGAATTTTTCAAAAATATGAAAATTAGAAGGGTATTAAAAAAATTGGTATCCGGAGCATGATACAGAAAAACTTTTACAACAACAGTTGTAGCAAATTGTACCCTTAACACAATGTTCCATAACATTTTTGCTCCCAGATGCATCAATGTGGAGAATTTTTCAAAAATATGAAAATTAGAAGAGTGTTAAAAAAATCGGTATCTGCATAACAAGTCCATATTACGTATGCTAGGCATTGCGTTGTTCGATTTAATAATGTTAATCCCTGTCGTATTTCAATGCTTTTGATGGCCCTTTCTAGAGTTAGGTTAAACAACGTACAGGACAAGGCATCCTCTTTGCCTGAGGTCGTATCTTACCACAAGCTCTCTCGAGACGCTCTCGGCCACCTTTATTACATTCCTGGTATTTGCCAGCGTCATTATTACCAGTCGAATAAGATTTTACCCTTCGTAATTATGTCTTCATATCTTACGTTGCATCTTCCCTCTTTTATCTGCGTTCTTCTCTCGTGTCTCTGGATGTCCCTATCCCTGTCTCTGTCGCTTCCCCCCCACATCACCACCCCTTCCCTTCTTCTGTTATGTATCTTTGCCTCCGAATAACCCGTCCTGTTCTAATATTCCTTCCAACACTCAGTTCATCCACCTTCACTTTCTCCCTCACAATGTTTCTTCGTGTTTCCTTCGCCAGACCCAGAACCCACCTCCAGTACCGATTCCGTATGTCCTCTTCATCATTGCACTCCTCACCAACCCATCAAACAGATCCTCTTTCTGATGTTCCTTCCAAACACTCTCTCATTCCATCTCCAGACCTGCCCCATCACCTTGTTTGCCCTTTTAACCATCTCTCTCACATGCGCCGCGTCCTTGTTATCAATCTCTCTCTCCTCCCATCTTCATTCCTCCCTCTTTCTTCTCCCCTCTTTGCAGAACTTCATAATCTTTATCTTTGCTACATTCATCCCACTCATTTCCGCCTCATCATTCGCCACAACCACCATGTCATCCGCGTACGCTAGCACGTGCACTTTTCTCCCTCTTCACCTTATGTTTGTTTTATTGAGATCAATCACCTCCTGGGATTTTATACGAAGTTTGTGTGGGGTAAAATAAATGGGTTAAAAGATAAGAAAGCTTTTAATAAAAATCAATTTTGAAAAGATTGAATTTAATTATTTGAAATCTTAAAATCGATGATTTAACAATTGTGGAATTTTGGTGCCTTATGTAAGTAGAAACAACACTAGCGGTCTCTGTATGTGTGTATATACAAGGGCTATAATTAAACAATTTTGGCAGGTTATGCCCGAATTAGTCACAGTCGTAAATTCCGGAACTGCCGCTTGCCGATATAATCCAACACAATGTTTTCTTCCAATATGATTCCGAGTTATTTTCGACACACTCCTTTCCCATTAAAACAATAAGAAGAAGCGAATCGTAGTCGTGAACGCTAAAACTCCTCACCTGGCCAATGCCAAAAGTTTATGACGGATGTTGTCGGTCGTAAAAAATCGAAATGAGAATGTTAGCGCACAATAAACCGACTCTTGGCTCTCGTATTTTAACTGTTTAAGCAAAAACGTTTCTTTTTTACTTGTCAAGGTCTCGATATCTCGTTCACAGTTTACTCACTTCCGCTTGATATTGTAATTTTATAAAATATCGTTTAAACTGTTTTTAGAAAACTAAGAATTTCGATATGATTTTGTAATATTTAAAGTTTAAATTTGATAAATTGAACTGAAATGGATGGGTATTTTTCACTGTTCGATTTGTGAGTTCTGTCATAATATTTAGATTTCTTTTCGCGTTTTACTTAATCTCCCATTTGCAGAAAATTTCAAACAATGTACGTTATTTTGTCTAAAAGAAAATGTAAATTGAAACCAAAGCATTAATTTTTTTTTGTTGGCAAAAAAGCTTTGAAGGATAATAAATCTTTATGTCCTGAAATTTGAAACTAAAAATAATTTTAAGTCTTAAAATAAATAAAGTTAAACAAACATCTCAAATTCAAGTTTAATTAAGATTTTCACATCATCGTCTTTGTTTTGTTGTATTCAAAGAATTTCACACAAACTCACACGATTTCTTAAGTGTGCTCAAAGAAACAAAGTCGAATTAAGGTTATTCATAAAAAAGCGGTAAAATTCGGTGAAAACCTCCAAAAGATTTTATTTGATGAACTTGAATTTTCAAAGCCAATTTTCTATGACTCGTTTAAAAGCCTGTGAAATATGGCAGCTATATAAAATATAATATAGCGTGAATAACATTAAAGTGTTTATTGTCGAACCATTATATTTTAAATAAACGCTACAATAATATTTTATGCAATTATTGAATAAAGAATATATTAAAGTAAAATAAAGTGAGTAACGAAAGCATTAGTTAAGATCGAGTTTCTAGTCGGTTTAAAAGCTAACGCCAGTCAAAATATTTAACGTCCCAGCGCCAATTCAATTTCTCAATTAATGTTATTCCAGGAGGGGATATAAATTAAGTGACGAGAGACGTCGTCTCGGCCCCTTTGGCGTCCGACGATTAAAAACAAAGAGATCAACGGACTTCTTTTCTCAACGTGAATACCACGCATGCCACACCGAAGAATTGGTCGGATAAAAATATCAAAAACTAAAGAAAAACAAAATTCAAGTGAATTATCTTTATGAATGGAATTAAAAAATTTCAAAATTATGTTATCTTAGTTAAGCATTCAGGATTGATTTACGAGTTATTCTCTTAAAATGCACGTAGCGTCCTAGATATCGAGGCGACAAAATTAGTATGGCAATTAGGAATTCAGACACCAGATACTTTTAGAGACCGCGGATCGTTTTACGGAGCGAACGAATTGCTTACATTCCGCATAAATCACACTTTTTTTTAAATACATATGTATAAACGTGTTGAAAAATGTTGTGTTTACTATTCGCAACAAAAAAAAAATTCATGAGTTAAAAATATGATTTCTCAATTGAAATAAAATTAAAATTTAGAATTGTTTTTAATTCTCAGGATTAAGATGTAGATAAAGTTGCGAACCTTGGTCAAGCTGTGTTAATCCATAATCAAAGTTATGTCGAAATATCGTTATTGTAGCTGATTATGCCGAGGTTATGATCATATCAAGATGAAACTGTTCATTATAGTGCTAGAAGGGAAATGTATGATTTCATCTGATTAAGCCAAGGTCACTTGCGGCCGAGGCTATACAATTAATATCAGTATCCCGCCAAATCTGACGCCATATTATTGCGAGGAAGCATGGTATTGCCACAGAATAACCAGAAATGACACTGACGTCGATTCGTTTAATGTTGGGTTGGGATTATTTTGTGATCTGGATTTAAAATCCGCCATCTTATCGCGAGTTACCAAAAGCACAGAATCAAGGTCCGTTGAGTAAACATACTGTATAAGTATAATTTAGGAGTAGTAACGGTCGTTACTGTTAGGAACTAAAGTAGTTTTTGATACACGACCAACACTACAAGGTTAGATAATTGAAAAAAGGCTTCCTTTTATCTTTACCAAGCTTTCGGAAATTTTATTTTTCCTTCCTCAAGGTAACTACAATATTGAGACAACAAAAAAAGTTACAAAAATGTATAAATTTATGTTAAGTTACTTACAAAAGTGGATTGCGCATAAAACTGAACCAAAGTTTAAACTGAGGAAACACAAAAGTAACAATTCGAGATCAAATACTACTAAAAACTGTGAAAAGTTAATTATAACAGTATGAAAATTGAATATTACTTACAATATCAAAATATTACAAAACCACGTTAAAATTCTACGTTAAAAGTTAAGACGCAATAATTAAGAAAGTTTTTATACACTGCAAAAAACTGGAAAGAACAAGGTTGACCAACCGTCGTCCCGGCAAAACACCAAAAAACACCAGAAACAGTGTTGTTTTGAAAATTTAAAATTTGAATTTGAAATGTGAAACTAATTTAAAAATGTAACATTATACTATAATACTATAAATTTGAAAATCGTTTAAACTAGAAAACAAGAGAATCACCCTCCACATCTGTCTGATCCCTTCTACCCCAATCCTTCATAACAAGGTCTGTTCTAAAATTCAAAGAATTAACCTCTTTATTGATATAAAACATCTCTAAGAATAATCTCTTAGAAGAAAATGATTCTTTGTCTACAATCTGGGAATTCTCAAAGTCAAAGTGGTGACCACTGACCAAAGTGGTCAGACTAGATTGACAATCACGTTTATGTTGTTTTATCCTATCATCAAAATACTGACTGGCAGTACCTATCTAGGTTTTTTTCACAATTATTGCAAGGAATCTTATAGATGATATTGGATTGTAGACTTTTGGGAACTAGATCTTTACTCCTAGAGAAACAAGTGGATAAAGATAAAGAGTTACATTTAGCGTTAGTGCAAGTGTAAAACTAGAACTAACACTATACCTAGAACTAGAATCATTCGGGTTTAGCCGTCTTTAGAGACGTGCGGCTAAACCCAAATGATTTTAGTTCTAGGTATAGTGTTAGTTCTAGTTTTACACTTGCACTGTCACTAGAAACATCCGCGTCCATTAGCGTCCTCAGACGCACGGCTAAACCCGAAACTTTCTAGTTGTAGGTCTAGTGTTAGTTCTAGTTTTACACTAGCACTGTTACTATGTAGAACTAACACTATACCTAGAACTAGAATCATTCGTGCGGCGTAGAGCTGAATGATTCTAGTTCTAGGTATAGTGTTAGTTCTACATAGTAACAGTGCTAATGTAAAACTAGAACTAACACTAGACCTAGAACTAGCAACATTCGGGGTTAGCCGAATGAAGACGTCTGAAGAGACGTACGGCTAAATCCGAATGTTTCTAGTTCCATAATATAATAAGGTCCATATAACCCATACTCAACAAACCTAGGCATAGAATAACGAGAAGTGACACTAGCGGTATCCCGAAAAATCTTTACCACCAATAGCAACATACCTTGGTAACTCGCTATAATATGACATCAGATGTGGCGGGATACTGCCACTGTCACTTCTGGTTATTCTGTATATTGCTGCTATTGATGGTAAATGAGGTTGTCTCTCTCATTCATTGTGCGTTCAACGCGCCTATGGTTCCTCGCGATAAGATGGCGGATTTTAAGTCGAGGTCATAAAACAAGATGCCGTCAACATCAAACGAATCGACGTCAGTGTCATTTCTGGTTAGTCTGTGATCATATCTACACAGTGTTAATTAATTATCGTACCCGACGTCATCATTGTAAGTATGCAACCAATATCGCAAATCGCATATTGCAATACCAATACTGTGATAGTGGTTGCATACTTGTAATGATGACGTCGGTTACGATAATTAATTAACACATTGTATATGTATGCTAAAATGTATGATTTTTTCTGCCTCTACAATTAATATCACATCAATCCGAAACTGATCATCACATTGTTGCGCCTCGGCAGCAAGCAACCTCGGCTTTATTGATTGTGCAAGATGTATGTTTTTTTGTAATTAAGATGAGGTTGCTTGCAACCGAGGCTCTACAATTAATATCATATCAACACGAAACTGATCATCACATTGTTGCACCTCGGCTTCATTTAGTATAAAAGATGTATGATTTTATCTGATTAAGCCGAGGTCGCTTTCAACTAAGGCTCTACAATTAAGATCATATCAACCCGAAGCTAATCATCACATTGTTGCACCTCGGCTTTTATTAAACTGGGAAATGAAAGATTTTATCTGATTAAGCCTCTACAATTATTAATATCATATTAATATGAAACTAATGGTATTATTAGAAAAAATATACGTAACTTTGTTTATAATTTTTTTAGGGATTTTTGATATTTTTCGTTTCAATATTTTTAAAGTACTCAGAAATGTTTGTGTTAATATTTGTTAACATTACTTTTGCCATAACGCAGTAAAATAAAAATAAAATGTAAAAATAGCGAATTTCATACATTTGTAAAAGTACGAACTAAAAAAATGATAAACTATTAACTCAGTTTGAATCATAACTTTGTACTTTCTTAGTACCATCATCCCGGTCAAACAACAACAAAAAGATTTTATCTTATTTACACAATAATTAACAAATTATCCTTGTATTTTAAATATACAAATAATTCTAAATATAAGTTAAACGCCAAAACTCGAATAAACAAAAAGCTCCCATCATTAAGTTAGTATTTTGTTGTTTAGAAAAAAATTAATTTATAAAACCACATGGTGCAGACAAAAAAAACAACGTGTTCTACAAAATGTGTTTGAGTTAGATTATTTAAATCTAATCTATCTTTTTAATGAAAAACGACAACCGTATGTGAATAAAACATGAATTGCACGCCCGTGATTCACCGAAGTTTGTGCTAAATTTACTGCGACGATCTAAAAGAAATCGAATCGACTCAAACCCGCCTTCTTATTTTACTCCTTTTATTATCACTGTCTAAAAATAAACACCATAATCTCTAATCACAACGAGTCAAATAGACACCGAAAAAAATTAATTAATTAAAAAAATAATGTTGCAAAAAATTAGTTTATTAAAACAATAATAATACCTTGCAATTGGTAATAAATCCGGTCTGTCGAAAACTTTACAATACAATTGTACAATCCTAACGCAAGCTAATTGTAATCCGGGCCAGGGATGGACACATTCCGGAAGAGGTGGTAAAGTTGGTTGTTTCTTCGTTTCAGTCACCATATTTAAGAAATTCTTCTAATTTCTCAGGTAGAAGTAGTTTTTTTTTCTTAAGAAATTTACTTTTAAAACAATAACACCAATTTAAAACTTTTTTGTTTTGAAAACTTTTTGTTTTATGAATTCTTTTTTATCAAACACTTTTTGCGTTTGAAAATTTAAAACAAATTTAACGATAACAAGTACTAATCACAAATGATAAAATCACAATTAAATCGATCCGAAAACGCATTCTTTTCGAGATGATTTACCGAAAGGCGCGTGTTTATTTTGAAATTTCGCGCTGCTTGCGAAGGCAGAGGCTCGTCGAAACGAAGTAGTTTGAGACTACGACAAAAACCGACTCGAATTCGAGGCGCTCGGAGTTTGCGCCAAACGGACTCGACAAAACGGACGCTTTATTTCCTCTAAAAACAATAAGATCTCCATCGTTTAAAGTCGATAACAAAACAGATAACAGCAAACAGTTATCTAATCCCTTTCTTTACACTATCATTTTTCACATTCTATTTTATAAATTGTGACTGCGGATACCGGTGCGATCTTAAAGTTATCTTGGATGTTTTATTTTGCTGATAAGATTTTTTTTAATAAGTAATCGGTAAGGTAAATGACACTTTATTGGGATTGTTGTAAAAGAAATAGGTTCTTATTCAATCCATTAATTGGATCATAAAGTAATAAATTAAATTTCTTGCTTTTGAAGTTCAGTATAAGGTAATATTAAATGGTTTATGGACTACAACATCGCAAATGGGAGAACAATATCAAAAATTGGGAAAAGTAATAATTGGAAAAAATGGCAAAAGTAGGCATCATAACGGACCAAATACTTAGGCTAGTACGATATAGAGAATAAAGAAGTGCCTAACGTTTATGAAACTACCACCAAGTGAATTAAACTATTCCAAATCTTCTCAAATATACCTTGAATTGACTGGTTATCAACTGTACGATACTCTTAGCCACACTCTCCTTTCATGTCATGTTCAGAAACCATACACATCTCTGCTTATTGTTGAGGAACTCCATTCCCTCTATCATTTCCTTTCTGTATATGTCGCAGGCAAATGGTTGTTTCAGGTAAATAGCTTTTTCCTAGTCAGATACTATCTGTCTAGACATATAGTTTTATTCCCTTTATTTCAGTCTAAATTCTACTTTCCTAGGCAAATAGGATATGGCTAAAATATTTTCAGGCAAATACCGTATTTTCTCGAATCTTATCCGCACTCGAATCTAATCCGCACCCCGATTTTAAAAATGCATAGTGGTAAAAAAATTTAAGTTTGCCAATGTAATCCGCATCTTTTTTTGAGCAATTCGACAACACTAAAACGATGCGATGCTTGTTGTTAACCATAAATATATATTTTTTCTGTTGACTGACGCTGATGCACCTAAAGAAACCTTGCTTACGACGAGTTTTTATTAGACTAGACTTTAAATTTACCAAGCCAGAAAAAATTGGAAAATAAATATAATTTTAAAAATAAATAGTAATGCCTAGCACGAATTCCGTTCATATACTACCCTCGTAGTAGCTCGAACGTAGTGTGTGCTTAATTATACATATAATAGCGTAATTATAAAAAAAGTAGCAAAAATCTAAAAGGTTCTTCTATACAGCAAAGTTTAAAGAGATGTTATTAAGTTAGCGTTAAGGAAATCGAAAAGCTGGTACAATTTTTGCTGATAATGAGAGTAACGTTGCGGCTGTTGCGGAAAGACCAGGTAGCTATTGCAGACTGAGGCATCGTGCAAAAAATTTACCGGGCCAAAGAAGAGACGATTTCATGAAATTGACAAGGCAGTTTTCTAGTTCTCTCAAGAAAAACGAAAGGAGGGACTAAAAAATTTTTAATACTAGCAAAGGTTGGACTGTGGGATTTATGCGCCGAATGATGTTATCGTTGAGGCGCAGAACTACAACTTCCCAAAAGCTCCTAATGATTTTCATATCTGGATATGCCACCCAATTACACACTGGAAAGAAGAGGTGTGTGGGAAATTTCTTTATAAACGAGTGGTTGCGAAAAATTGCGCATACCATTGATGCTAGCAGTAACAAGTGATAGGGAAAAATTGCTGTCATTAGTAATATTGAGAAAAAAACCATTCTGAAATCTGAAAGACTTCCCGAATGACGTCCTAGTTAGGGCACAACAAAAAGGATGGATAATGGAAAAGGTGATGATGGAATGATTAAGACAAGTAAGGAGTCTTAGACCAGGAGGATTATTAAATAAGGATACTAATTAATCATAGACTGATTGCCCTTGGTTTAGACTTCTTGTCATAATAATAATATCTGGTGGAATATCATCCATACTACAACCTGTGTATGTATGATATATGTATATTAACAAACTCGAGAATTAACAAAACCTGGAGCAATTAAAGGAGCTTCTGAACTTGTTCAGTGAGTGTAGGCGACATGGAAAACGATCCCTGAAAACAATATTATAACTAAACGATAAATTGAACTAGAGATGTTGTTATATGAAAGGTTTTTTAAAAAAAGACCACTTTTCCTCCGTAATTGTTATAAATTAATCAATCCGAGACGTTTCGGGAACACCTCCGATCTTCAGTCTACAAATAGTCACTCGTAATATTATCTATTACTTTATTTTTAATAAATTATTTAAATTTATTTAATTAATTTTTTGATTTTTTGTGTGGTTTGAGATTTTTATGGTCTTTTGTTGTAGTTTTTTTGTAGATAATATTACGAGTGACTATTTGTAGACTGAAGATGGGAGGTGTTCCCGAAACGTCTCAGATGGATTAATTTATAACAATTACGGAGGAAAAGTGGTCTTTTTTTAAAAAACCTTTCAATATTATAACATCATTTAAGAAGTTTTGTATAATCCAAATTGATCCGAAGATGACGTAATATGGGAAGAAAATGATACATAAAAATGTAAATATCGTTCTAAAACCCTTAATAAAGTGTTATTGTTATAATGTGATTTTATTTTACTATTTTCCAAATTGCAACTATACGACTGCGAATCTAATCCGCACCCGATTGTAATCCGCATTTGATTTTAGAGCACATAAAATTTGTAAAAAAGGTGCGGATTACATTCGAGAAAATACGGTAGTTCTTTAAACCAACCCAACCCAACCCAACCTCAGGAATGTTTTATTTCTTTAAGAGAGGCTTGCACTTCACAGTCACAGTTTTCTGTACAAGGGATGTCAAAAACTTAATAAAAGTATAAAAGTTATGCATTTGTTGGAAATGATACGCAAATAATTTGATAACGATCTCTATTGCATTGTTGTATCGAAAAAATGGTATTTGCCTAAAACAAGCTTAGACAGATACTATTTGTCTTGTCCATTAGTATTTGCCTAGAGATTTAATGACAAAACTATAACGAACTACTGTTTGCCTAGGCAGACAGTATCTGACTAAGAAAAAGCTATCTACCTGAAATAACCATTTGCCTGCGACATAAACATACTTAGCCTTACACTCCTAAATACCTAGTCAAGCTCTTCATGTTTATTGCCCTTTTATCTGTCATCCTCATACCTTCATCCATTCTTCTCATCCATGTTATAGTCAGAAAGCCACACTTCATACTCCATTATAAATTAAATAATACAAATTCAATTCATAGGGCTATGTCCAGGGCTATATTGTACTTCCCCTTGTAAAATTGTGGCATATTCCGAATCCTTCTTCTTTTATTTCCTATCATCCTATCTCTAATTCACACTATTATGTTACGAAGGCACAGTCATCTAATTTTGTTCTTCACTCAAAGTCTCCAACGATCTCCTTCATCTCCGGAGTCTCTTCAAAGCAAATCATTCCACATACACTTCCTGTTCTTGCTTCCTCCACTTTTCGTGTGTTTTTCGCAACCAGGGACAAAAACATGCTCGAAACTATTTGCATAGCATCACCAGCGTATTTGTATCATTCCATCTTGTACCCCAAAGATTTACACCATACAGCAACCCAAGCAATACTATCCTTTCCACAATAATCTTTCTAATCTCAGCCTTAACTCCCCATTCTTTCCTTACCAGCATTGCCATTCTTCCATGCATACTTGTAACATTACTTGTAATCTACGATCACTCCGATGTAGTTAATCACATTCCTGATCATAATTTCTTCCTGGCATATTCTACCTTGCAACCCATCGCCTATTCTTCACATGCCTTCCAGACTCTATCCCACATTTTCTTCTGTTCTTTACTCTCCTCGTCCATCACGTTCCTGAATCATCTATCCACTCATTCATTCCGCAGAATCATAGAACTGGTTCCAGACTTAGCATTCCAACTGCCCGCATCTCATCCTTTTATAACCCCAAAAACTTTCAATCACACTCATGATATACCTCGGGCAGCCCATTCCATTCAAAACTCTTAGTATACTCGACAGCCAGATGGTGTCTAACTCAACCCAACTCATTAATTTTACATCCTGCCACCAATATCCCATCTAACACCTTATTTAAAGCCGAAGCCAAACATATAGGTCTTATTCCCCCGTCAAGTTTATTACCCATACTATTCTCGCCAGCTTCCGCACTTTAGAAAACTCACTCCTCCTATTCCCTCCCAGCTATTCTTGTTCCTCCTTCTCTATTTGATCAATTTTAAACAGTTGTGATGACAACTGATGTTATTTGTTGTTTAGCTTAATAAAAAAAATCTCCATGATAATTCTATAGTTATAGAATTTAATTAAATAATTTAAAACATTAGCAATAACAAAATAAACATTTTACGAGTACATTAATAAAGTTTAAAGATTAAGAATGAAATTAACCAGAATAAATTTATAAATCATAATTAGATCATCAAGTTAAGTTCCGTATTTTTGTTAAACGTCGACACCATCGTCGGTGGGCAAAAGATTTATGCCAGACATAACAATGTTTGGACGAAAGCCAGCGTCTGATGTCATTCATGTTTTGCAGTTTTTGTCAAAAATTGACGTCAAGGTAACTTTATAAATACTCTATAGATTTTTCTAATTAAAATCTTTCGGGAAAGAAATGCAATTATTACCAAGTATTATCCGTTAATTTAAAAAGAACTAAGTGTTAATTTCAGTTAAAATCGTTAATTGAATACAAAAAGGGGCGATTGAAATGTTTAATTGCTGTAGAAACAAACTTGAATACAATGGGCTTCGTTGTCGAGACATCTCCGGGTTTACTTTTTCGAAATCATGACGTAATTTGTTACTCATTTCAGGGAATGTTATTTGTAGTAAAAAAAAATAATAGATTTCGTGTTTTAGTTAAATTATAAATAAACGCATTCCAATGCATTCTCATAATTATCATTAAAAGTTGTCTAGTTAACGTTACAAGAATAAGTAATAAGTTCCTATAAACGTAGGTCAACTACAATGTGTTATTAATAATTTATTAACTTGCATAAAAGAAAAAAAAATATATCTCAAGGATAAAAATTTAAAAAATATCTACGTAATATGTAAGTATGTGAATAATGCTTTCTTATTGAAAGCTACTCCTCACTCCTTGATCATAAATTAACAAACCTTGCTAATTTAAGACCGTCCATATTTTAGCTTATCAAATATTTATGAAGATGAATTTATAAATAGACAGTGAATCTCGTACGGGCCAGTTCTTCTATAAAAATATTTGAATTTTCCCCCCTCGTTTGAGATAGTACAGGCGCGGCCGTTATATGCGATCGAATCTTATTATAGACCAAAAACCACGGATCTGATGTGCTGCAAATACAATCTGCACGTTTTAAACTGACGTAAATTTGTTAATTAACCCACGCGCAATTACGTGCCAAAAACAACACGTTGCATATCGACGGCCGTTTACCAGAAGGTTCAACACGTGGTGCATCTATGAAGGGTCTCGGTCGTCTCTAAATTAAATGGTATAATAGCATGATATAAAGTCGAGTTTTGACTTAAAATGCGTGGGCGGGAAAGTTTGTTTTTGTCCGGTTTCACCGTTTGAAACCTATTCGTGTTGAATGAATCGAAGCCGATTTTGTGTAAATATCGCATTTTACTCCATCGCCCGACGTATTTATTGTTATACGTTCGCGCACAGTATAAGGGTTTATTTATTGAACGAGAAATTTAAATTGAGAGAGAAAGAATTGGATATGATTTATAAAATTCTTTTTGACTAATGTACAAATCAACCTAAATCTGGATAGCATTTACAACGGCTGAAAGCGATTTCAACTTGATCACGGGGTTTTAGTTCTTGGTCTAGCGCTGCATAACAATTAAAACTAGAGCTAACACTAAACCTAGAACTAGAAACATTCGGGTTTAGCAGCACGTCTCTCAAAACGGCTAAATCCGAATGATTCTAGTTCTAGGTCTTGTGTTAGTTCTAGTATTGCACTATCACTAAAACTAAAACAAGACCTAGAACTAGAATCATTCGGGTTTAGCCACACGTCTCTCAAGACGGCTAAACCCGAATGATTCTAGTTCTAGGTCTTGTGTTAGTT
>NW_019281167.1:54683-103516 GCF_000648695.1 Onthophagus taurus
ATTGCAACATCGAAAATTTTATCAAAACTTCAAATATTGTTTTCTCAAAAACTAAAAGTTATTTTCTAAAACGGGTTGGTTCATTGGAAAGAGGACACTTTTATTAACACTTTGGGAAATTTTCATACTCATATTCCAAGAAATCGATTTTATACGAATTTTTAAAACTTAATCGGCGAAAATTACAAAATTCGAAAAAATTATACATTATTTCAAAAATTTATTTCTCAAAATCTAAAAGTGATTTTTCAAAACGGCTTTTTGCATTAAAAAGAGGATACTTTAATTAATAATTGGTGATATTTCCACAAGGATCCTTCAAGAAATTAATTTTATAGCGAATTTTGAAAGTTATCGATGAAAATTGCAACATTGAAAATTTGATCAAAACTTCAAATATTGTTTTTTCAAAAACTAACAGTTATTTTTCAAAACGTGTTGATGCATTGGAAAGAGGACACTCTTATTAACACTTTGGGAAATTTTCATACTCATATTCCAAGAAATAGATTTTATACGAATTTTTAAAACTTAATGGGCAAAAATTGCAAAATTCGAAAAAATTGTCGATTATTTCAAAAATTTATTTCTCAAAATCTAAAAGTGATTTTTCAAAACGGCTTTTTGTATTAAAAAGAGGACACTTTAATTAATAATTGGTGATATTTCCACAAGGATCCTTCAAGAAATGAATTTTATAGCGAATTTTGGTAAGTATCCGGTTTTTAAAAAATATCTGGATAGTTAAACGATTATATGAACAATTCTGCAACGCTATAAACCTAATTGGTACAATTCTAAATGCAATTTTTAGTAACTTTGAACATCTTGGAATGAATATGAATCAGTTCTGAATCATTTAGACAAGTTTTAAAAGATTACCACACAATTTTAATCATTTAGACAAGGTTCTAAACATTTCCAATTAACTTTTATTCATCATGAACAATTTTCAATACAACAAACCTGCTTTGTACTATTTTAGATGCAATTTTCATCATTTTGAATAAACTTTAATAAGTATGGATAAATTTTGATACCATTTTGATTGTAATAAGGTTGATCAAAATCATTTTGAAACGAAGATACCTCGCTAAATTAGATGAAGTTTTGTAAAATGAGGTTGCAATCAATTCAAGTCATCTCTTTTAGGCTATTTATTTAGGTTAGTTATTAGAAAACTAATTTTATTGAAAATTGAAACGGATGTTTTATGGATTTATAACGTTTATAATCCCCTTAGGTAATCTTTTGACGATCATGACCTCATCGCGTTAACAATGTCGCCTTATCCGGAACATGAACACCGGCAGTTACAGATTTGGTAGAGGTGACGTCGTCGTACAACAACCGAAGGTGTTGTAACTTTTAAAGCGATAATGAAATTGTGTCGAAACCAAATTGAAATTTACAAGAGATTGAGAATGAATACGTTTGAAAGTTGCAGAAATGAAAGTAATGTTTTTATTACGTTCATTTTATATCGAATTTAATTTCAAAATGATGCGATGTCGAGAAAAGCCGTGATTAAATAAATTTTTCATCCTATATTAAAGTTATTGAACGTAGCCGATATGAAAAAACATCAAGACATTGATAACAAACTCAAAACAAACATTGTGTGTCTCAGGATATAATCAGACAAAGAATATCTTTATAAATAAAAGTATAGTTACCTTATTTTTATTTCGTTTCAATTTCATTACAATCCTTTGTACAAATTTAATTCTACGATTACACTTTTTATTCTGTATGTTTGAAGTCATTACGATTTAATGGCAATAAATTTTGTGTCACCGGTATTTATAATTTAGTTTAAGAGAATTGTAAGTAATAATTTTTCCTATAAAACTGCGATATTCAACGAAGTAATGATAATGAATCGTTCGGGTTATCATCGCCAAAAACAAACATTAGCTATAAAGTCAATAAGATTGAGTATTTATAAGAAAAACAGATTCAAAATACACTCCTGAAATACACACTTCGTTACCCTGTTGATATTTAAACGCTTATCGAATTAAGGGCGGAACGAGGTCATGCAAAAGCAACATAGCGAATTTGCTTAATTAATTGCGCTAAAACACGCAATTGTATTGTACAATGAGTACGTTAAAAAAATATTTCTAATAAATGTATTGAAATACATAAGAAATGTATTAATTAATTTCTTTACCGTAAAATTTTCCAATTTGAAAAAGTCTCTCCAGGAAGAAGTTGTTTCGCGGGGTTTTTTAAAACTACAGCTCGTATCGATTGTGTAATCTTGCGTCGAATCAACGTCCTGGACGTCGTCGTCGACGTCATTGTTCCAACAAGTCATACTCATTTCAAAGATACACTGAAACTCCGAAGATTACGGTTTTACTACAAGCTGCTAACCACAAAACCGAAGGCAAACTAAAAGATATTGTTTCGGGCGTAAGCCTTTTATCAAATCTGACGAAAGTCGGCAGTACAAAATCCAACCAATAATTAATTACTGGCGAGATAAAGAAAAATATGATTGAAGGATAAAAAATTGATATCAAAATTTCAAATTCAAATATATAAACAAAACAAAAAAAAAACAAGGTTAAAGTTAGATATAAAATCAGGTTGTGGATTATTAACCTGAGACATCAAGGACAAATTTGCTAGCTAGTTCATTGAGAGATGTTAAATGACAAGGATGTTGGAGGATTATATTGATGGCTGGTAAGAGGAATGTTGAGAGAGACCAGAATTGTATTTAGAGAAGTCAGGGATTGTTGGAAGTTGTGAATGGCTNCTGAGACATCAAGGACAAATTTGCTAGATAGTTCATTGAGAGATGTTAAATGACAAGGATGTTGGAGGATTATATTGATGGCTGGTAAGAGGAATGTTGAGAGAGACCAGAATTGTATTTAGAGAAGTCAGGGATTGTTGGAAGTTGTGAATGGCTGTTGAAAAGGCCACGATGTTGAGATATCAGATCTTGTGTGGCAACAGCAAAGACGATGTTAATAGATGATGAGAGAGATATTGAGAGAGGCTTGGTTGTAATGAGAGCTGTCAGGATAGGTTAATGATATCAAAAACGATATGGAGAGATAACAGGGATGATTTTAATGGATGACAGAGGATGTTGAGAGAAGTCAACTACTATTAGGAAAAATCACAAAGATATTGGCAGATTTTACAGAGAATTAAGAAAACGTGTTCTTTGAAGTTATTAGAAAATTGGAAGAAATTGAAAAACTGTTGATAGCTGCTAAGAAGGATGTTGAGAGAGACCAGAATGCTATTTAGAAAAGTCAGGGATTGTTGGAAGTTATGAATGGCTGTATAAAGAAATACTAATGCTGAAAAGGCGAAAGAAATGAGAATATCTGGAAGGATGTTGAGATATCAGATGTTGTGCAGCGACAGGAAAGACGATAGGAGAGATATTGAAAGAGGCTAGGTTGTAATGAGAGATGTCATTGATGTTACGATAAGTTAATGATATCAGAAACGATATGGGGTATATCAGGGATGATGTTGATGGATGATAGAGGATGTTGAGAGATGTCAAATACTATTGGGAAAAAGCACAAAGATATTAGCAGATTTTACAGAGAATTAAGAAAACGTGTTCTTTGAAGTTATTAGAAAATTGGAAGAAATTGAAAAACTGTCAATAGCTGCTAAGAAGGATGTTGAGAGAGACCAAAATGCTATTTAGAAAAGTCAGGGATTGTTGGAAGTTATGAATGGCTGTGCAGAGAGATACTAATGTTGAAAAGGCGAAAGAAATGAGAATATCTGGAACGATGTTGAGATATCAGATGTTGTGTAGTGACAGCAAAGACGATAGGAGAGATATTGAAAGAGGCAGGTTGTAATGAGAGATGTCATTGATGTTACGATAAGTTAATGATATCAGAAACGATATGGGGTATATCAGGGATGATGTTGATGGATGATAGAGGATGTTGAGAGATGTCAAATACTATTTGGAAAAAGCACAAAGATATTGGCAGATTTTACAGAGAATTAAGAAAACGTGTTCTTTGAAGTTATTAGAAAATTGGAAGAAATTGAAAAACTGTTGATAGCTGCTAAGAAGGATGTTGAGAGAGACCAGAATGCTATTTAGAAAAGTCAAGGATTGTTGGAAGTTATGAATGGCTGTGTAGAGAGACACTAATGTTAAAAAGGCGAAAGAAATGAGAATATCTGGAACGATGTTGAGATATCAGATGTTGTGTAGCGACAGCAAAGACGATAGAAGAAATATTGAAAGAGGCTAGGTTGTAATGAGAGATGTCATTGATGCTACGATAAGTTAATGATATCAGAAACGATATGGGGTATATCAGGGATGATGTTGATGGATGATAGAGGATGTTGAGAGAAGTCAAATACTATTGGGAAAAAGCACAAAGATATTGGCAGATTTTACAGAGAATTAAGAAAACGTGTTCTTTGAAGTTATTAGAAAATTGGAAGAAATTGAAAAACTGTTGATAGCTGCTATGAAGGATGTTGAGAGAGACCAGAATGCTATTTAGAAAAGTCAGGGATTGTTGGAAGTTATGAATGGCTGTGTAAAGAGATACTAATGCTGAAAAGGCGAAAGAAATGAGAATATCTGGAAGGATGTTGAGATATCAGATGTTGTGCAGCGACAGGAAAGACGTTAGGAGAGATATTGAAAGAGGAGAGATATTGAAAGAGGAGAGATATTGAAAGAGGAGAGATATTAGGGATGATGTTGATGGATGATACAGGATGTTGAGAGAAGTCAAATATTATTGGGAAAAAGATATTGGCAGATTTTACAAAGAATTAAAAAAACGTGTTTTTTGATGTCATTAAAAAACTAAGTAATCAAAACAGGTTTGGTAAAATTGTAATAAGAAGTAGACTTTTCCACAAAGTTCAAAAAATCGTTGAACATACTTTATACCTTCTTCTCTTTAAAAATTTTGAACGAAAATGTCTTTTACGCCAAGAAATAAGCTATAATCAAACGACAAAGTCTCCATTAGAAAGCATAAAAGTTAGAGACGTGGATTTACATGATAACGGAATTTCCAATTATAGGATAAATGTGCGAGACAAAAAAATGGTGTTGGCCGTTATTTGTAAATGCAAATTTGCTGGAGAAGAAAATTAATTAAAAAAAAATTATTTTTAACCACATTTTAGGTTGGTAGTATTGAAAAATGTTGACAATGAAATATTAAAAACTATTTTGACATTTTAATTTTCGTCCATTTCGATTAATTAATAACTTAAAGTCGAGAATAACATTAAATAAATGTTTTATCGATCTATAATAATCGTAAATTTTTCTTTAATATTTAATTTTAAAACCGTTTTAGTTCATTGCACCTATCGAAACGCCAGATGCGTGTAAGTTTAAACAAAAATGTGCGTTCCCGGCATCGTTTAGATTCCAATATAAAACGCTGCAGCGAAAGCTCCATCTTATTAAAGTTACTTAAACAAAATGACCACAAAAAAAATCTAATATAAAAGTGATGAAAGAAACATTTTATTTTTATTTACTTTACCTCCTTGACGAATAATTCTTGTGGTGTCACAGATCCAATCCCGTTCATTTTCGATACACTTGTTCGCCTATTTTAACATAACACGATGTTTTTTGTTGTAGATTCACTTGTGGTGTGTAAACGTAACTAACGGTACGCGAAAAGCTCTCAATGCGGAAACCCGGGGATGTTTATAAATGCGAAAATACCGGGGTTTGGTGAAAGAGGGTGGTTTTAGTTGAATCGAAAGAAATTTATCGTTCGGTTACAACGCACATCACCGTGCCTCTATCACCTACGCGACTAAACCATACAAACCGGTCCCCTTTTTCTTGTGGTCTCTGTGCCGCCGGTTGCTGGAACCGTTTGTTTACTACTTTACGTTTCCCGGTTGTAGGCAACCCAAATCACTTTTACTCTTATCCAAACAACCCCTTTGTGTTTTAAGGTATTAATAGATTTCAAAATCGTGTAAAGGTGGGCATGCATTGGGAAAGTTTTGATTATTATATTCATTAAAATGTTTATTCTTGGTTTAATTATTTTAAATTTGTGTAACGATTACGTTAAAATTTTGACAATTAAGCTGTCATAATTGTGTTTCATATTTCAGATGTCATATGTCAATATTTTTCAAAATTAACAATTTAAATATAGTTAAAAATAAATTTGTGGTTTTATAAAAGGTTTTCTTTATTAAAAACACTTTAAACATTAAATATTCTTGACTAGTTATTTACATTTACCGATATATACTACTGCCATCTATGGAGTAAAAACAAAAATTAAATTTGTAATGAGTTAAGTTAGTTTAAAATAAGCTGTCAGTTGTCAAAAAAGTTTTGTTTGGTTTAAAAAAGTGTTTAAAAACGCTTAAACGAAAGCTCTATAATTACCCCAACTTTAGGTTGACTTTCTAGGTGTCCAAGAAACTCAATTTGCAGCTTTCACAATAATATAAAGTAACATACACCGAGGTAAGCTTAGAGGACATCTCAAAATCCTCAAGGACTCTTCACGTCCTTGAGGATTTTGAGATCGATCTGTTCACCCAACATCAATCTTTTCATAACTAATGAGTAGTATAAGTAGTATATAGAAATGAGTCAGGTTGGAAAGAAAGGTTTCTTATACACCACTATTTGCACATTTTAAGAGGTATGAGATGTTAAGCGAAGACACAATATCTAATATTATGTAAAGATTCAAAAAATGGTACTTAATACTTATTATAAAAGTTTTTGAAGATAGAAATATTAAAATTTTGACTTTTAACCTATCAAAATATTTCAAATGTCATATTTTTCAATACCACCAACTTAAATCATGTCTAATTTTAAAATAATTTCTGATTCGATATTTGTTAATATTTAAAGTGCTACACCAACGCTGAAAATATTATGCGCTATTCGTAGATAAGAACATTTTTGTGTTTACTTTTAATATCAAACTTTATGTAATACAAAAATTATTATTTAATTCTAACTTAATTTTGTTGTAATATACATAATTAATATTTTTAACCTTAACCTCGTGTGCACGATTTTGTTTGTAGATAAAAAGATAATAAAACTAATTAGACAAAATACCAACAAGTAACTATTTGGTTAAATATCCAATTAAATCTTTTAGAAATTCACTTAAACCATTTTTGATGTAAATATTAAAAGTTAGTTAACTAAAAAATTAAAGAAAGTGAAGATGGGAATAAAAAATCCCATCGAGAATATCAATCCGTTTTATTACTATACCCTCTTGTAAGCAAGACCACTTTTAAGAATTTAATTTAAATCTATTTTTCAGATGGTTTATCCCAACTTTTATAAAAGGATTTCGAAAACCATTAACCAAAGATGATTTATTTCTAATGATTGATGATCAAAAATCGAGTAATTTAGGGGATCGTCTCGAAAAAGAATGGGAAATTGAATTAACCAAGCCGAAACCATCACTTATTAAGGCGTTAATAAGAGTATTTTGGAAAAAACATCTTGTTATGACATCCATTGCAGTAATTGCGGAAATAATTTTAAAGTAATTTTTGTTGATTATGATATTTTTTGGCTTATTAATTTCTTTTTAGGGGAGTCCAAACAATATCTTTTACAGTCCTTTTAAGATACTTCTCCAAAGATAACGTTAGAATAACCGCAAATGAAGCTTATATCCAAGCTGTAATCATGAACATTTCGACTCTTCTATTCGTTATATCATTTCACTCGTATGCTTGGGGAAACCGAAATTTATATATGGATATGCGAGCTGCTTGTTGCTCCTTAATCTATAGGAAGTCTTTAAAGATTGGCAAAAGCGCAATGGGAAAAGTAAGCGTTGGTTATTTGGTTAATTTGATAACCCACGATGCAACTCGTCTCGATAATTTATCATATTTTTCGCAAAGTTTTTTGATAGCTCCGTTACAAATTGTTGTTGTTGGGTTGTTGTTGTATTTTGAAACTGGATGGACTGGAATTTTTGGAGTTTTCATTTTTGTGGGATTAATTCCGTTGCAATGTATTAATTATTAATTTAATTATAGCTTGGCAAATTTACCGTAGTCCGACAGTTGCGCAGAAGAATTAAATACTCAATGTTCTTTATTGCATGAAATTTACATTTCATATCTATAACGTTTGCCACGTCGCATTTAATCTTCAACAGCCAAGATAGATTTGCCAAGCTGTGTATTGTTCATTAATTTTTTCATGTTAATTTTTTAGTCTTGATCACAAAGTGGATGTCTAAAGTAAGAACGGAACTAGTTCAATTTGCTGGGGAACGTATCAAAATGATGACAGAAATTTTATCTGGAATTCAAATAATTAAAATGTACACTTGGGAAAAATATTTTATAAAATCTATATCTGACATCAGACGGTATCTAAAATTAACAATCAAAATTAATTTAATCCTACTTAATCACTTTTTTAGAAATGAAATTAAGAAGGTTCGTTATTTATTATTAGGATACGGAGTGTTTTCTTCAATCATCTCCGTTTTACCAAAAGTGGGGATATTCCTAAGTCTCCTTCTGTATTATCTCTTAGGGCACACCCTAACTTACATCCACGTCTTCACAATATTCGTCTATTACAACATGTTGAGATTAAACGTAAACGTATTTGTTCCAAACGGGCTTTTTCGACTCGCCGAAGTGAAAGCTTCCTTCAAAAGAATCCAAAACTTTCTTCAACTCGAAGAAATACGCAAACACCATCACAAAAAATCCGGGGATAACCGAATTTTTATCGAATTTAAAAACGTTTCCTCCGTATGGGACTTAAATTCTACAGAAAATACTTTACAAGATTTAAACCTTTTAATACCAAATCCGCGATTCATAGCGATTATTGGTCAAGTTGGAGGTGGAAAAAGTAGCTTTTTAAACACAATCTTAAACGAACTTTTCATTAAGAGTGGCGAAACGTTCGTTTCCGGAACAGTTTCTTATTCGTCTCAAGAAGCGTGGATTTTCCCGGGGACTTTAAAAGAAAACATTTTATTCGGACACGATTTTAATGAAGAACGTTATAAAACGGTTATTAAAGTTTGCGCTTTAGAGCGCGACATTTCTTTATTACCAAACGGAGATAACACCTTAATAATAGAAAATGGCGAAAATTTAAGTGGTGGTCAAAAAGTTCGAATTAATTTAGCACGAGCTGTTTATTTACAGTCGGATATTTACCTCTTAGATGATCCGCTTTCTGCTGTTGATCCCCACGTTGCTGAAATCATTTTTAAAGAGTGTTTATGTAAATTTTTGAGCGACAAAATAGTTGTTTTGGTTACGAATCAATTGCAATTTTTAAAATACGTGGATTATATTTATTTTTTTGAAAATGGGAGAATTTCTTTTGAAGGAACTTATAAGAAAGTACAAAAGGATAATTTAGATTTTTTGAGGTTGTTACAAAGGAGTGATGATGAGGAGAATATAGATTCTAAGGAAATTTATCATGGGGAATGCCATCTAGGTAAAAACACCATGGAAATTGAAGAAAAAGAATTTTTATCATCCAAAGGTGTTTCTTTTCAAGTTTACAAAAATTATTTTAAACTCAGTAAAAGTTTGTCTTTCTTTGCACTTTCTTTGTTATCAACATTAACTTTTTTAATTTGTTTCGGCGCGTTTGATATGATAATAACTTTTTGGTAAGATATTTTGGTGTTTATTTTCTTCATTTCTAAGAGTTAATTATTTTAGGAGTAACATCGATTTTAAGATATATTCAATGAATTTGTCTTTAACCAGAGAAGATTTATTTACAATTTTTTCAATTGCGGTCGTTGTAGTTATCGTAGCCGCAATAATAGGTCATGTCAGTTCACTAAATATTTTGATTAATTCCTCAAAAAATTTACACGAACTTGTACTAAAAAAAGTTATCAACGCACCGATGATTTTCTTTCACACGACTCCTTCAGGGAGAATTTTAAATCGATTTTCTAAAGATTTATCAACAACCGATGAGTTTCTTCCGATAATTTTTGTAGATGGTATAATTGTAAGTTAAACATTTGAGTTACTTAATACAAAAATTAAAGAATCTTATTTTTTTAGAATTTATTTATTGTTTTTGTGATTATTATTATAATTGGTTACTATTGCTATTGGTTTGCGTTTATTTTTATAATTGGAATCATTGGAACTCAATTTTTGATGAGGTTCACTTTCCCAACATGTTTAGCAGTTAAAAGACTTGAAGCAATAAGTAAGTTTAAGAAATTGAAATGATTAATATAATGTTAATCACTGAGAATCAAAAGATCTACAGTCGTACTTGGTAAAGCCGAGGCCGGCAGCGGCCGAGATGATCGTAGAGCCGTCTTAAGAGACGTAGGTACTGCTAAACCCAAATGATTCTAGTTCTAGGTCTAGTGTTAGTTCTAGTGACAGTGCAAGTGTAAAACTAGAACTAGCACTATACCTAGAACTAGAATCATTCGGGTTTAGCCGCACTTCTCTAAAGATGGCTAAACCCGAATGATTCTAGTTTTAGGTATAGTGTTAGTTCTACATAGTAACAGTGTTAGTGTAAAACTAGAACTAACACTATACCTAGAACTAGAATCATTTGGGTTTAGCCGCACGTATCTAAAGACGGCTAAACCTGAATGATTCTAGTTCTAGGTATAGTGCTAGTTCTATTTTTACACTTGCACTGTCACTAGAACTAACATTAGACCTAGAACTAGAATCATTCGGGTTTAGCCGTCTTTAGAGACGTGCGGCTAAACCCAAATGATTCTAGTTCTAGGTCTAGTGTTAGTTCTAGTTTTAATTGTAATGCAGCGCTAGATCAAGAACTACAATCATTCGGGTTTAGCCGTCTTAAGAGACGTACAGCTAAACCCAACTGTTTCTAGTTCTAGGTCTAATGTTAGTTCTAGTGACAGTGCAAATGTAAAACTAGAACTAGCACTATATCTAGAACTAGAATCATTCGGGTTTAGCCGTCTTTAGAGACGTGCGGCTAATCCCAAATGATTCTAGTTCTAGGTATAGTGTTAGTTCTACATAGTAACAGTGTTAGTGTAAAACTAGAACTAACACTATACCTAGAACTAGAATCATTTGGGTTTAGCCGCACGTCTCTAAAGACGGCTAAACCTGAATGATTCTAGGTCTAGGTATAGTGCTAGTTCTAGTTTTACACTTGCACTGTCACTAGAACTAACATTAGACCTACAACTAGAATCATTCGGGTTTAGCCGTCTTTAGAGACGTCTAGTGCTAGTTCTAGTTTTAATTGTTATGCAGCGCTAGATCAAGAACTAGAATCATTCGGGTTTAGCCGTCTTAAGAGACGTACAGCTAAACCCAAATGTTTCTAGTTCTAAGTCTAATGTTAGTTCTAGTGACAGTGCAAATGTAAAACTAGAACTAGCACTATATCTAGAACTAGAATCATTCGGGTTTAGCCGTCTTGAGAGATGTGCGGGTAAACCCGAATTTTTCTAGTTCTAAGTCTAATGTTAGTTCTAGTTTTACACTAGCACTGTTACTATGTTAGATCTTGTGTTAGTTCTAGTGATAGTGCTACTGTAAAACTAGAACCAACACTATACCTAGATCTAGAATCATTCGGGTTTAGCCGTCTTTAGAGACGTGCGGCTAAACCCAAATGATTCTAGTTCTAGGTATAGTGTTAGTTCTTCATTATGGTAGTACTAGTGTAAAACTAGAAGTTTTAATTGTTATTCAGCGTTAAATTGTTGTACATTTTTATTGAAGTAGTTGAAAGGTTAAATATGCGTATTAGAAAAGTACGTATATTAGATTATATAGTAGAGCTAGAATCATTTGGATTTAGACGTCTTAAGAGACGTGAGGCTAAACCCGAATGTTTCTAGTTCTATATCTAGTTTTAATTGTTATTCAGCATTATTATTAGATTGTGGTTTAATTTATTGATTAATTAGTCAAAAGATTTACAACTTCAGTCGATAAAACCGAGGTTGTAAAGCCCACTCTGAGGTTGATACAGTCTTAATCGCTGGGTTCAAAAGATTTACAACCCCAATTGGTGAAGCCGAGGCAAATCAAATTTTAACAATAATAAATTTTTTTTAGCAAAAAGTCCACTTTATACTCATGTAAAAACATCGTTTAATGGATTATCTTTAATAAGAGTTTTTAATAAGGAAGAATATTATAAAAACATCTTTGATTTCACCCAAGATTTTCACACATCCTCTTGGTTTATGCATATATCTAGTGGACATGCTTTTGGGATTTTAATTGATTTTATAATGGTTATTGTGTTATGGTTTATTTCATTTACACTGTTTTTTATTGATGGTAAAATGAGATTTAAAAAAAATCTTATTTATAATTACTTCTTTTTAAGATTTACGTGATGCCGCAGCAGGATTAGTAATAGTTCAATGTTTAGCATTGGTAACTATAGTGCAATGGTGCGTTAGATTAACGAATGATCAAATGGTTAATATGACTTCGGTCGAAAGAATAATGGAATATTCAAGTCTGGACGTTGATGGTGAAGACAATCAAGATAATCGAGATTTAATCCCTGAAAAATCTTGGCCTATTCACGGAAAAATCGAATTTATCAATGTTAATTTAAAATACAGTATAAATTCAAAAGTCGTATTAAAAGATTTAAATTTTGTAATCGAATCGAAATCGAAAATTGGAATCGTCGGGCGAACCGGAGCTGGAAAATCTTCAATTTGCGCGTCACTTTTTCAATTGGCATACACGGATGGGTTTATTCGTATTGATGGTGTTGATATTAAAAGGATTCCTCTATACAATTTAAGAAAAAAAATTTCGATTATCCCGCAAGATCCGATACTGTTTTCGGACACGATGCGAAACAATTTAGATCCATTTAACGAATTTACCGACGCGGAATTATGGAACGTTTTGGAGGAGGTCGAATTAAAAGAGGTCGTTAAAGAATTCCCCGACGGTCTTTTAACCAAAATAATTGAAGGAGGTTCAAAATTAAGTGTCGGCCAACGACAATTAGTTTGTTTGGCTCGGGCACTTATAAGAAAAAATAAAATTTTAATTATGGATGAGGCCACCGCTAATGTTGACCCAAAAACCGACAATTTAATCCAAAAAACTATTAAAAGGAAATTTGAGGAGTGCACAATTTTAATTATAGCTCATAGATTACAAACGATAATCGATTGTGATTTCGTTTTGGTCATGAGTGGTGGGGAAATGATTGAGTTTGATTATCCCTACATTTTATTGAAGAAAAAAGGAATGTTTTATGATATGGTACAAAAAATGGGAGGTGGAATTGCTGAAAATCTGTATCAAATAGCTGAAGAAGTATTTAAATCTAAATTTGGAATGAAATAAAATTAAGAGTAATAAATGTATTGACCCCTTGATAAACTTTATTATATTATTCTTAGTAAATAAACAAGTTGATAAAACCACTAAAACGATACTTAATTTTATGTTGAATACTGTTAGTTTCAATTTTAGAGTGTAATAGAAGTTGCCCAACCAACTACATCTTATAAAAGATTTTCTTTATTCTTCATTGTTAGTTCTTCGATCATGGTTGAGAAAATAAATCCTCAAGAAAATGCGAATATATTTTTAAAGTGTACCTTCACGTAAGTAAAATAATCCAGTAAAATTCGATTTAAACATTTTTTTTAGATGGTTTATCCCAACAATTATTAAAAGATACAAACAAGAATTATCAGAAAAAGATCTTTTTACACTTTTATTTAATCACCAATCAAATCGTTTAGGAGATCTTTTAGAACACGAATGGGAAAAAGAAAAATTAAAAAAATCACCATCTTTATGGAAAGTTGTGATCAAAATTTTTGGAAAATCTTTTCTTTTATACTCAACTCTATCAATAGCAACCGAACTTGTATTTAAGTACAATTTAAAATTTTTCACGTTCATTTTTAGACTTATTTAATTACAGAACACTTCAATGTTTGTCATTTATCGTTTTAATGAAACATTTTTCCCAAGATGATCAATCACAAAATGAAAAACATAAAATTCACGCTTTTATATCTGCTGGTATTTTAACATTTTCAAGTTTAGCAATAATCATCGGTCAACATCAGTGTATGTACAATTATAGATTACTTGGAATGAGAGTTAGAATTGCTTGTAGCTCTTTGATATACAGAAAATCCTTGAAAATAAGTAAAAGGTCGGATAGTGGTGGTATAAACATTGGACGTATTATCAATTTGATAACAAACGACGTTAATCGTTTCGATTATTTTGTACCATTAATAAATAACTTATGGATATGTCCTATTCAAATTATTATTGTAGTAATAATTATTTTTTACGTAATCGGATGGACTGGTATTGTTGGTGTTATTATATTTATTTTTATAATTCCTATTCATGGTGAGTCTGCTATTTTTAGTGATAATTATCTCAGAGCCATGTTACATCTCTAATTTAATCTCTACAAATATGGACTGAGCGACTTTTTGAAATTTCCTTTTGGTGTATTAAACAATAAAAGTCGAATAAATATTAATCTTTACCGATGGCAAACAATATTATGAGTCAAGCTATAATAAAATCCGCCTTAGCTTTTTCTCGACATGAATTCACCAAAAAAGACTTTTTGAATGTTTAAATTGAACCAGATTTTTTTTTTCAGTTTTTATTGGAAAAAAATTAACCGCATTGAGACGAAAAACGGCGAAAATTACCGACGAAAGAATTAAAATGTTGAATGAAATCATTTTTGGGATCAAAACCATCAAAATTTTAGCTTGGGAGAAACCAATCACTTTTATGTTAAAACAAACTAGAAAGTAATTATTACAAAAATCATATCCCAATTTAATCCACAAATTCTATTTTTTTTAGGAAAGAAATTAAATATCTTCGCTCAACTTCCATTTTCTTAGCACTATTAATGTCTTTTATGTATTTCCTTCCAAAACTCGCATTATTTTCAAGTATATTAACATATTCCTTTATTGGAAATCATTTAACTCCAAGTTACGTATTCGGTTTAGTTGCTTCTTATAATTTATTAACGATGCAATTAAATAAATTTTTTCCTCAAACTTTATTTCGTTGGGGAGAAGCTATTGTAAGTGTAAAAAGAATCGAAGAATTTCTACAAATAAATGAAATAACTAAAATTGAAGATACAAAAATAACAAACTATGGAATAACATTAAAAAATGTTTACTCGAAATGGAATGAAAATTCTAAAGATAATGTTTTAAACGATATCTCGTTAAGCATAACAAAACCCGAATTAGTCGCTTTAATTGGAAATGTCGGTAGTGGAAAATCATCATTTTTGAAAACGATTTTAAAAGAAAATTTTATTGTTGGAGTAATTAAAGTGAACGGAATAATTTCTTATTGTAGCCAAGAACCATGGCTTTTTAAAGGAACGATAAAAGAAAATATATTATTTGAAGAACCTTATAATTCAAAAAAATACAAAAAAATCCTAAAAATTTGTGCTTTAGAACACGATCTTCTCACTCTTTTTAAAGGAGACGAATTTAAAGTCGTTGAAAATGGATCAAATTTAAGTGGAGGTCAAAAAGCACGAATAAATCTAGCTCGGGCTTTGTATAAAGATGCAGATATTTATCTTTTAGACGATATCTTATCTTCTATTGATTCACAAGTTGCTCAATTTATATTTAACGAATGCGTTAAGAAATTTCTTAGAAAAAAATGCGTTGTGTTAGTTTTGAATCAGATTGAATATTTGAATTACGTTGATTGCGTTTATGTGGTTCAAAATGGTAAATTAATTCTTAAAAGTCACAATAAGCAAAATAAGAGTCGATTCCAAATTAATTTTACTGAAAATAATATTAAGGAATTAAGTAAAGAAATTAAAACACCACAAGAACACCTTGAAAGATGGAAATTTGAAGGTGTTAAGGAAGATTATCGAAAAGGAACTGTAAATTTTGGGGTTTATAAAAAGTATTTTGGATCAAATTTTTATGTACATATCTTAATTTTTTTATTTACCATATTTTTTATAGTAGGTAATGCTACGTTTGATGTAGGACTTGGATATTGGTAAGTTTTATTTAAAAACGCTATTTTTTTTGGGAGATAAATTGTTTGAAGTATTATATCAGAAAAAGAAAAAATTATAAAAATCGTTCTGATCTCATTTTGTAGAGTTAAAAATTGGCTTATATCTCAAATTAAAGCTTGAAGATTCTATTTTTGCTAAGCTATAAAAATAATGTGATGATATGTGAAAAATTATTAGAAAAAGAATCAAATTCGAAAACCTGTTAATTTGGGTTATGTCAGAAAAATCAAAAATTAAAAAAAAACTCCTAATCTCATTTTGAGGAGTTAAAAATTGACGCATATCTCAAAATAAAGTTCAAAGATTCTATTTTAGAATGAGCTATAAAAATAATGTGATGATATCTGAAAAATTTTTAGAAAAAGAATCAAATTCGAAAACCTGTTAATTTGGGTTATGTCAGAAAAAGCAAAAATTAAAAAAATCCTCCTAATCTCATTTTGAGGAGTTAAAAATTGACGCATATCTCAAAATAAAGTTCAAAGATTCTATTTTAGAATGAGCTATAAAAATAATGTGATGATATCTGAAAAATTTTTAGAAAAAGAATCAAATTCGAAAACCTGTTAATTTGGGTTATGTCAGAAAAAGCAAAAATTAAAAAAAATCCTCCTAATCTCATTTTGAGGAGTTAAAAATTGACTCATATCTCAAAATAAAGTTCAAAGATTCTATTTTAGAATGAGCTATAAAAATAATGTGATGATATCTGAAAAATTTTTAGAAAAAGAATCAAATTTGAAAACCTGTTAATTTAGGTTATGTCAGAAAAGTAAAAATTAAAAAAATCTTTCTAATCTCATTTTGAGGAGTTAGAAATTGACTTATATCTCAAAATAAAGCTGAAAGATTCTATTTTTGAATGAGCTATAAAAATAATGTCATGATATGTGAAAAATTTTTAGAAAAAGAATCAAATTCGAAAACCTGTTAATTTGGGTTATGTCAGAAAAAGCAAAAATTAATAAATCCTCCTAATCTCATTTTGAGGAGTTAGAAGTTGACTTATATTTCAAAATAAAGCTCAAACATTCTATTTTAGAATGAGCTATAAAAATAATGAGATGATATTTGAAAAATTTTTAGAAAAAGATACAAATTCGAAAACCTGTTAATTTAGGTTATGTCAGAAAAAGTTAAAATTAAAAAAATCCTTCTAATCTCATTTTGAGGAGTTAGAAGTTGACTTATATCTCAAAATAAAGCTCAAACATTCTATTTTAGAATGAGCTATAAAAATAATGAGATGATATCTGAAAAATTTTTAGAAAAAGAATCAAATTCGAAAACCTGTTAATTTAGGTTATGTCAGAAAAGTAAAAATTAAAAAAATCTTCCTAATCTCATTTTGAGGAGTTAGAAATTGACTTATATCTCAAAATAAAGCTGAAAGATTCTATTTTTGAATGAGCTATAAAAATAATGTGATGATATGTGAAAAATTTTTAGAAAAAGAATCAAATTCGAAAACCTGTTAATTTAGGTTATGTCAGAAAAGTAAAAATTAAAAAAAATCCTCCTAATTTCATTTTGAGGATTTAGAAATTGACTTATATCTCAAAATAAAGCTCAAACATTCTATTTTTGAATGTGCTATAAAAATAATGTAATGATATGTAAAAAATTTTTAGAAAAAGAATCAAATTCGAAAACCTGTTAATTTGGGTTATGTCAGAAAAAGCAAAAATTAAAAAAAATCCTCCTAATCTCATTTTGAGGAGTTAGAAATTGACTTATATCTCAAAATAAAGCTGAAAGATTCTATTTTTGAATGAGCTATAAAAATAATGTGATGATGTGTGAAAAATTTTTAGAAAAAGAATCACATTCGAAAACCTGTTAATTTGGGTTATGTCAGAAAAAGCAAAAATTAAAAATATCCTCCTAATTTCATTTTGAGGAGTTAAAAATTGACGCATATCTCAAAATAAAGCTCAAACATTCTATTTTAGAATGAGCTATAAAAATAACGAGATGATATCTGAAAAATTTTTAGAAAAAGAATCAAATTCGAAAACCTGTTAATTTAGGTTATGTCGGAAAATTAAAATTAAAAAAAATCCTCCTAATCTCATTTTGAGGAGTTAGAAATTGACTTATACCTCAAATTAAAGCTCAAAGATTATATTTTGAATGAGCTATAAAAATAATGTGATGATATCTGAAAGATTTTTATAAATAGAACCAAATTCGAAGCTTTTAGACGTTTTAGATTATTCAACCTGATTTTTCTTAATAATACAATATCTGAACAAAAAGAATTAATGTCTTTTATTACAAATTTAACACCTATTTTAAATTTGTGTTTTAGGAGCAACATTGATAAAAATCTTGTAAATAACACCATAACTGATACCGCTCGACAACATTATTTGATTTCTTTATCAAGTATTATTTTATTTATTATAACCACATCGATAATATCAATAACATCATACTATTTATTGTTTGTTACTTGTGCAGAAAAATTTCATAACGCTATTTTTGAAAAAATCATTTCATCACCGCTTAGTTTTTTTCATTTAAATTCTTCTGGAAGAATAATTAATCGATTCTCAAAAGATCTTGGATTAATTGATGATTATCTGCATACAGTCAGCATTGACACCATCTTGGTTAGCAAAATCAAACAAATACAATCTAAAATAAAAGAAATTTTATTGTTTTAGTTGATCTTAACACTTTTGGGTGTTTTTATTATAAAAAGTATCATTAATTATTGGTTTTGTGTAATTATGACAACTTTAGCAATTTTATTCTATTTTATAAGTAAGGTGTATTTACCATTTATCGTGGCGATTAAAAGACTTGAAGGAGCGAGTAAGTTTCTATTAATTAATGAGTTAATTAAATTATTAATTTATTGTTTTTTTAGCAAAAAGTCCTTTATACACTCACATAAAGACTACTTTAGAAGGTTTAATAACTATTCGAGCTTTCAAAAAGGAAGAAAATTACAAAAAAATATTCGATGATTTACAAGATGTTCACACATCAGCATGGTTTATGTATTTATCGAGCGTTTTTACGTTTCGATTTTTAATCGACGTTTTAATTCTTTTATTAACAACAATTGTCACTTTTAGTTTCTTTTTTATTCAAGGTATTTTTGTTGTTAATAAATGTTAATTATTTTTATTAAACTTAATGTTTAGGTGTTCAACCTGGTACAATTGGGCTCGCAATAACTCAATCGATATCATTAATGTCAATGGTTCAATGGTGTGTAAGGCAAAGTTGTGAAGTTAACGTTACAATGACCTCAGTTGAAAGATTAAGCGAATATTTAGAGTTAAAATCTGAAGTTGAAATGAATAAAGAGGTGATTTTGAAGAAAACGTGGCCCGAAAATGGGAATATTCAGTTTAAAAATGTTTCTGTTAATTATGTTTTGAACAACGTAAACTTTGAAATTAAATCTAAAGATAAAGTTGGAATTGTTGGGAGAACTGGTGCTGGGAAATCTTCTTTGTATTCCGCTTTGATGCGATTGATGGAGTTTGATGGGGTTATAATAATAGATGATGTTAATGTTAAAAAAGTTCCTTTAAAAACGTTGCGGTCGAAAATTTCAGTAATTCCTCAAGATCCGATAATTTTTTCTGGGACTTTACGCAAAAATTTAGATATTTTTCAACAGCTAAGCGACGTATTTTTATGGGAAACTCTGGATAAAGTAGGATTAAAAAGTATTTTTTCAAAATTTCCTTCTGGACTTGATACTTTAATATCAAACAACGATTTAAGTTTAGGAGAAAAACAACTTATTTGTTTAATAAGAGCAATTTTATTAAAAAACAAAATTTTAATTATGGATGAGGCAACTGCTAATGTTGACTTGGAGATTGAACATTTAATTCATCAAATCATTAAAAAAACTTGTAATAATTCTACAGTATTAATAATAGCTCATAGAATTCAAACAGTGATGGATTGTGATTTAATTTTTGTTGTCAATGACGGAGAAATTGTCGAAAAAGGAGATCCGAATAGTTTATTATGTAAAAAAGGGCTGTTTTTCGAAATGACCCAAAAAAATAAATAGCATTAAATAAAATAAGTGTAGTTTTTATATCTATGTATACATGTTATTCTGAATTATTATGGGTAGATTCATTAACATACATTAAATAAACAATTAATTAATAAGCTTATGTTAATTAAGAACAGTTAACTATAGGAAAAATAATTCAAAATCAAAAGATTTTTCAGAAAATGTTAACTTTTTCTCTTATTGCACATTTTTTTGGTTCTTACTAACCATTATTAAAGGATATAAACAACAGTTAATGGAAGAAGATGTATTTCGAGTACGCGAAGAACACAAATCTCGATGTCTTGGTGATTCATTAGAAAATAATTGGAGGTATGAAGGAAATTTAGGAAAACCATCTTTATTAAAAGCGATATGGAGAACTTTTAGATCAATGTTGTTATTATATGCAATTTTTGTAACAGTTATTCTTTTCAGGTAGCTATCATATTATTATTTATAGAACAAAAATTTACAAAAATCTTTTAAGATTAATTCAACTCTTTTCATTTATCCAACTTTTAACATATTATTCTAAAAACGACGAAACGATATCTCTTGGTGATGCATCCATTTCGGTTTTTTTATTATCAATTTCCAGTTTATTGATCGGCATTGGACAACATTTATACATCTATAATTATTAAATAATCCATGCAAATAAGAGTGTTTTAGTTTTGATTGCGAGATGTATTGGTAAGTGGAAATCCGAAGAGATTGAAATAACAGATGAAAGGATTAAAATAATGAATGAAATTTTAAATGGGATTCAAATTATTAAAATGTACACGTGGGAGAAATATTTTTCAAAATTAATTTTTAATATTAGAAAGTAAGTTAAATTAATCTTATTTAGAACTAAGAATTTATCATTTGTCCTAATTAAACCGAGGTTGCATAATATTATGTTTATAGTGTTATCAAACGTAGCACCTCGGCCTCAAGCGACCTTGGCTTAATTAGGACGAAAAGTATGCTTCCATATTATTAGGACGATGTCACTTACTTATGTTATGTCCACAATGGTATCACATATAGCACTTCGGCCAAAGCAACCTCAGCTTTACAAGATCCTAATTAATCCGAGGACGCTTGCGGTCGAGTTATGTCAATGATGGTATGAAATGTAGCACCTCGGCCGCAAACAACCTCGGCTTAATAAGATAATGCACTCTCCGTTCTAATCTGGGCAAGATGGCTTGTAGACGATGCATAATATTATGTCTTCAATGGTATTAAATGTAGCGCCTCGGTCGCAAACAACCAGGTCTTAATTAAAACCGTTTTATTATTATTCTAATTTTATATAACCGGTAATTTCATATAACTCGCAATAAATTCACATAAAATCCCACATAAAATTCAACATAGGTTAATAGTACAAGCATTGGGTAGTTTTGCAAAGGAAAAGTTTTGCTTGGAAAAAGGTTACTATGTAGAACTAACACTATACCTAGAACTAGAAACATTCATGCATACATTTTGTTATGCAGATGAGTTCATTTAATTATAATAATAAATGCCTTTATTAGAAAATAAGCTTAATTGTACAAAAAAATACAATATAATGTAAAAAATATAAAATACATTATAATTGTAATTATGACTACAATTATAAAAAATTGCAACAACTATTATATCATTATCAGTTATTAGGATTATCTTTATTTTTTTTTTGTTTATAAACGTGCTTAATTAAACCTTTAATTTCATTCAAGCATTTGAAACACCTTTTTTTTTATTAAACCTTTATAATAATTAAGCTGCGAATGCGTCATGTTAAAGGCCACTTAAGATATATTACTCCAAACAAATAAAACAATTATACTACAATTATAAAAAGTTGCAACAGTTATTATATAATATTATATCATTATCAGTTATTAGGTTTATCTTTAAATTATTTTTTTTTGTTTTATTAAATGCGTTTGATTAATCCTTTAATTTCATTCAATCATTTGAAACAACTTTTTCTTTAATAGCAATAATGTAAACTCTATCAAAAGATATCAGGTTCACAAAATAATGTGCTTTAGAAATAATAGCGCTACACAATTCAACATGCAAATCTTTAATTACAACATGATGTCACCTAATACTAATATCGTGTGGAAAATTGTTAAACGTTTTATTTTCAAATAATACATTTATTGAGTACAGCTGTTCTACATTGTTGTGTACAATTGACAGACACCTCTTTTTGTATTTCATTTATATGTTTATATAATAATATCTCATTTATTATGTTTTGCAAAGGAAAAGTTTTGCTTGGAAAAAGGTTACTATATAGAACTAGCACTAGTCTAGTGTTACTTCTAGTTTTACACTAGTACTGTTACTATGTAGAACTAACACTATACCTAGAACTAGAATCATTCGGGTTTAGCCACACGTCTCTAAAGACGGCTAAACCCGAATGATTGCAGTTCTAGGTATGGTGTTAGTTCTAGTTTTACACTTGCACTGTCACTAGAACTAATAATGCTAATTATGCCATAATGGCATGAAATGTAGCACCTCGGTTTTATAATAAGTTGTGGTAAGACTTGTAATATTACCATTCAAATAATTCCAATTTAAACTCCATTTCATCCAAATAAATTTAACTGCTTTCAATTTTAGCCAGATCTCCCGTTATAACATACGTAACATCATCTTTAAAAGGATTATCAACAATTAGAGCATTTCTAAAACAAAGTAATTGCAATAATATCTACGATCGATATCAAAATAAGCATTCCTCGACATGGTTTATGTCTTTGTGTTGTACCCATGCTTTAGGAATAGCAGACGAAACTTTTTGCGCAATGTTACTTGCTGTTGTAACATTTACTTGCTTTTTTAATGATGTTGATGTTGAATTTGTTGGTTTAGCAATATCGCAATCGATCATGTTAATGATGCTTGCTCCATTTAGTATAAAACAGCTACGTGAATTGATAATAAATTTTACATCTGCCGAAATAATCGTTGAATACACCGAATTAGACGGTGATGATTGTAATCGAAATGTGGTATGGAGAGTGTCGTGGCCTGAAAATGAATTGATTGAGTTTGAAGGTGCTAATTTATTGTATGCTTCGTTGTATCTAAGGATTTAAATTTTGTTATAAAACCTGGTCAAAAAGTTGGGGTTGTTGGGAGAACGGGTGCGGGGAAATCATCTTTATGTGGTGCTTTTTTCCAACTTGCTTATACGAGTGGGAATATTTTGATTGATGGGGTGAATATAAAAGAGATTTCTTTGGAGAGACTCCGCCAGAGTATTTCGATTATTCCGCAACATCCATTTTTATTATCTGATATGATGAGAAATAACTTGGATCCTTTTCAATAATTTTCCGATTTGAAAATTTGGAATGCCTTAAGAGATGTTGAAATGAAAAGCGTTGTTGCTAATCTCCCAGATGGGCTTTTGACTAAAATTACAGATGGTGGTTTAAATTTAAGTACGGGTCAACGGCAATTAATTTATTTAGCAAGGACGATTATTAAAAAAAATAAGATTTTTATACTAGACGAAGAAAGAAATTGGTCATCCTCGGATTTTACTTGAGAAAAAGGGAATGTTTTACGAAATGGTTCAAAAAACTGGAATGTCAATTAATTTATAAATATATTATTTTTAATTTATCAAAACTTTTATTACATCACTAATTTAATTAACCACAAATCGATAAAAAACAATAACAAATTAATATTTATTAGAATCTACTTCAAATTCGCAATTAATGCGCAGATTACAATAACAAAAAAATATTTTGAAGTCTTTGCAATATTCATTAAAAAACTGTTACCATACAAGCAGTATAAATTATTGTAATGGATCATGATATGCATAAATAGGGGTATTTTCAAAGTTAATATAAAAAGAAAATCACTGGCGAAATTTTATTTTTAGATCAATTTTTAAATCGATACAAAATGAGTCCCATCACAGAGTTTTATAAAGGAAAAACGGTGTTTGTAACAGGAGCAACGGGTTTTATGGGAAAAGTTCTATTAGAAAAATTAGTTAGAAGTTTACCCGATATTAAAAAAATCTACATTTTGATGCGTTTTAAGAAAGGTTGTGCTCCACAAGAAAGAATTAAGCAATTAACCGAGAACACTGTGAGTTATTTTACAATTTCTAATATTTAAGTTAATATTAATAAATAAAACAAATTTTTAAGATATTCACCTTTCACAATATGACTCAAAAAGCTTACGAAAAAATTGAAGCAATCAGCGGGGATATAACCAAAGAAGATTTCGATATGTCTGAAAGTGATAAAGAAAAGTTAATTAACGAGGTATCAGTTGTGTTTCATCTTGCTGCGTCGGTTAGGATGGATCTTCCATTGAAAGAAGCAGTTATTACGAATACCAAGTCAACACATCAATTATTTAAGTTTTGTATGAACATAAAAGAATTGAAGGTGAATTTTGTCACTTATATGGAAAATTAGTAACGATTTATTTTTCAGTCTGTTGTTCATTTATCCACAGCTTTTTGTAATGTTGAAATTAAAAATATGGAGGAGAAAGTGTACCCGATGGATGTTGATCCTTATAAAATTATTGACATGGTCGAGTGGATGGATGATAAATCATTATCTAAAATTACTAAAAAGTAAATATTTTTTCTTATTTTAATATCAAATTTGGCGGTACAACATTCTTTACATTTTGAAATTAAGTTTAAAACGTAAAACAAAGATATCTAATAATTTTTATGATACAACCTAATATGTATCATACATCATTTTAAAGAGGAATGTTTCAGCTTTAATTTAGTACCAAAATCATTTCTTAATTTCGATAAATATCCTTTCTACAATTTTTTAAGTTTCACCTTACATTTTGACATTTTGAAATTAAGTTGAAAATGTAAAACAAACATTTCTAATAATTTTTATAATACAATTCAATATGTATCATACATTATTTTAAAGAGGAATGTTTCAGCTTTAATTTGGTACTAAAATCATTTCTTAATTTCCATAAATACCCCTTCCTCAACGTTTTAAGTTTCACCTTGCATTTTGACATTTCGAGATTAAGCCGAAAATGTTCCAAATACTTTATCTAATAATTTTCATAATACAACCCAACATGTTTCATACATCACTTTAAAGGCTAATGTTTCAGCTTTAATTTAATACCAAAATCATTTCTTAATTTCCATAAATATCCCTTCTACAATTTTTTAAGTTTCATCTTACATTATAACATTTTGAAATTAAGTTGAAAATGTAAAATAAACATATCTAATAATTTTTATAATACAACCTAATATGTATCATACATCATTTTAAAGAGGAATGTTTCAGCTTTAATTTAGTACTAAAATCATTTCTTAATTTCCATAAATACCCCTTCTGCAAGTGTTTAAGCTTCACCTTGCATTTTGACATTTCGAGATTAAGCCGAAAATGTTACAAATACTTTATCTAATAATTTTCATAATACAACCCAACATGTTTCATACATCATTTTAAAGAGGAATGTTTCAGCTTTAATTTAGTACAAAAATCATTTCTTAATTTCCATAAATACCCCTTCTGCAAGTTTTTAAGCTTCACCTTGCATTTTGACATTTCGAGATTAAGCCGAAAATGTTATAAATACTTTACTAATAATTTTCATAATACAACCCAACATGTTTCATACATCACTTTAAAGGCGATTGTTTCAACTTTAATTTAATACCAAAATCATTCCTTTATTTCCATAAATATCCCTTCTACAATTTTTTAAGTTTCACCTTACATTTTAACATTTCGAAATTAAGTTGAAAATGTAAAACAAATATTTCTAATAATTTTTATAATACAACCCAATATGTATCATACATTATTTTAAAGGGGAATGTTTCAGCTTTAATTTGGTACTAAAATCATTTCTTAATTTCCATAAATACCCCTTTCGTAACTTTTTAAGTTTCACCTTGCATTTTGACATTTCGAGATTAAGCCGAAAATGTTACAAATACTTTATCTAATAATTTTCATTATACAACCCAACATGTTTCATACATCATTTTAAAGAGGAATGTTTCAGCTTTAATTTAATACCAAAATCATTTCTTAATTTCCATAAATATCCCTTCTACAATTTTTTAAGTTTCACCTTACATCTTAACATTTTGAAATTAAGTTGAAAATGTAAAACAAACATATCTAATAATTTTTATAATACCACCTAATATGTATCATACATAATTTTAAAGAGGTGTTTCAGCTTTAATTTAGTACCAAAATCATTCCTTAATTTCCATAAATATCAGTTCTACAATTTTTTAAGTTTCATCTTACATTTTGACATTTTGAAATTAAGTTGAAAATGTAAAACAAACATACCTAATAATTTTTATAATACAACTCAATATGTATCATACGTCATTTTAAAGAGGAATGTTTCAGCTTTAATTTGGTACTAAAATCATTTCTTAATTTCCATAAATACCCCTTCTGCAAGTTTTTAAGCTTCACCTTGCATTTTGACATTTCGAGATTAAGCCGAAAATGTTACAAATACTTTATCTAATAATTTTCATAATACAACCCAACATGTTTCATACATCATTTTAAAGAGGAATGTTTCAGCTTTAATTTAGTACCAAAATCATTTCTTAATTTCCATAAATACCCCTTCTACGATTGTTTAAGTTTCACCTTACATCTTAACATTTTCAAATTAAGTTGAAAACGTAAAACGAACATATCTCATAATTTTCATAATCCAACCTATCATGTTTCATACATCACTTTAAAGATCAATGTTAGCTTTAATCAAAATCAGTTCTTAATTTTCATTTAAACCCTTTTAAAGAGATATATTAGGTTATATAAATTCTTTTTTAGAATATTAGGTTCTCATCCAAATACTTACACATTTACCAAAAGACTTGCCGAATTAATAGCAATCGATATGGGTGATAAAATACCAATAATTATAACAAGACCTTCTATTGGTACGTTTAAAATTAAATTAATTCAATTTAATTCTTCGTAATTTTTTAATTAGTTGTTCCTTCTTTGTGCGAACCAACTCCGGGTTGGGTGGATAATTTTAACGGCCCTTTAGGATTATTTACAGCTGCTGGAACAGGGGTTTTAAAGGTATGCTTAATGGATCAAGATAGTGTCCCCGAAACAATCCCCGTAGATTTCGCCATAAACACCATAATATGCAGTGGATACGAAAGAGCAAATACAACGTAAATATTATTTAACATTTATTTCAATCTTTATTTCTTATTATTTTAGTTATGCAATAACTCCCACGATTAATTTAACAAGTGGTCGTAAATATCCATATACTTGGCGTGAAATCATAGAAGCATACACAGAGCAAGGACTTAAATACCCGTTTAAACACGTTCTTTGGCATCCCGGGGCTTACGTTACAAAATCTTATTACGTCTTCTTAATTTGTTCGTTTTTATTCCAAATTATTCCCGCTTTAATAATCGATTTTTTATTAATTATGTTTTTACAGAAACCTTTGTAAGTGCGACTTCTAATTAAATGATTAAATTTGATTTTAATTTTTTTTAAGCTTGATTAACATACAAAAGCGAATACTACAAACGTTTCAAACTCTACAAGACTTCATTGTGAAAAAATGGACCTTTGCTAACGGTAATTGCATTAAACTGGAAGAAAAACTTAATAAAGCTGATAAAGAAGTTTTTTATGGCATCATGTCGAAATCGATCGATTTAAAAGAGTACGCTTTTCACACTCAACAAATCACCAAAAAGTATTTGGTTAAAGATAATTCGGAGAATTATGAGTTTTATCGATTTCGGGGAAAAATGTAATTTATGAAATTAATAATAATACTTTAAGTAATTATTTTTTCGTTTTAGATTATATTTATTGGATCGATTTGTTAAATTCTATTTTGTGTATTTGATGTTGAAGTGGAGTTTTTTATGTCTCAATAATTGGTTGATATAATTTAATGTTAATTGTACTTTATTTTATTATTAAATATATGGTGTTGTTTATGGTGTTGTATTATTTGGTTATCCAATGATGCTACAGCCCAATTCGAGTCTTGGGAATTTTCCTCTTCCCCTCATCGTCTTCCAAGTTGTCCTTGTAATGAAGACGTTGATACTCTTCCATCCGGAATCCTCTAAATATGTCCTACCTACTATGTTAATCGTTTGGGCTTTATATATATTGAGACTTGTGATTTATCATATATCATGTTTTCTATGTTATATAGTTTCTGTGAAAAAAATTCTTAAACCCAACATAACTTCGTACTAACTAATTTAACGGTTGTGACAAACAACTTTAAAAATTCGTTTCTACTAAAGTATTGCGAATAAGAAAATGAAACTTTTTGAGGATATAAAGGAAGAATTTTTCTACATTTTATGTACTAAAACATATTCTCTACGATTTACAGTTTCTTTCAAAAAAATTCTTAAACCCAACATAACCAAACTCGTAATAAAAATGACATTTTGTAACATACAAATTTAATAATTCGTTTCTGCTAAAGTATTGCGAATAAGAAAATGAAACTTTTTGAGGTTATAAAGGAAGAATTGCTCTACATTTTATATACTAAAACATATTCTCTACGATTTATAGTTTCTTTCAAAAAAATTCTTAAACCCAACATAACCTAAACTCGTAATCAAAATGACATTTTGTGACATACAACTTTAATAATTCGTTTCTGCTAAAGTATTGCGAATAAGAAAATGAAACTTTTTGAGGTTATAAAGGAAGAATTGCTCTACATTTTATATACTAAAACATATTCTCTACGATTTATAGTTTCTTTCAAAAAAATTCTTAAACCCAACATAACCTAAACTCGTAATCAAAATGACATTTTGTGACATACAACTTTAATAATTCGTTTCTGCTAAAGTATTGCGAATAAGAAAATGAAACTTTTTGAGGTTATAAAGGAAGAATTGCTCTACATTTTATATACTAAAACATATTCTCTACGATTTATAGTTTCTTTCAAAAAAATTCTTAAACCCAACATAACCTAAACTCGTAATCAAAATGACATTTTGTGACATACAACTTTAATAATTCGTTTCTGCTAAAGTATTGCGAATAAGAAAATGAAACTTTTTGAGGTTATAAAGGAAGAATTGCTCTACATTTTATATACTAAAACATATTCTCTACGATTTATAGTTTCTTTCAAAAAAATTCTTAAACCCAACATAACCTAAACTCGTAATCAAAATGACATTTTGTGACATACAACTTTAATAATTCGTTTCTGCTAAAGTATTGCGAATAAGAAAATGAAACTTTTTGAGGTTATAAAGGAAGAATTGCTCTACATTTTATATACTAAAACATATTCTCTACGATTTATAGTTTCTTTCAAAAAAATTCTTAAACCCAACATAACCTAAACTCGTAATAAAAATGACATTTTGTAACATACAACTTTAATAAGTCGTTTCTGCTAAAGTATTGCAAATAAGAGAACGAAACTTTTTGAGGTTATAAAGGAAGAATTGCTCTACATTTTATATACTAAAACATATTATCTACGATTTATAGTTTCTTTAAAAAAAATTCTTAAACCCAACATAACCTAAACTGGTAATAAAAATGACATTTTGTAACATACAACTTTAATAATTCGTTTCTTCTAAAGTATTGCAAATAAAAAAATGAAACTTTTTGGGGTTATAAAGGAAGATTTGTTCTTCATTTTATATACTAAAACATATTCTCTACGGTTTGTAGTTTCATCGTTAATTGGCCTCCAAGATTGTCTGCTTTGCACAAATGTATCGTCTATGACAATATGTATTACATGCATATGTAAGATATTAATAATCATCTAAGATGTATTAAAACTGTTTTTAGATGATCAAATATAGTACCATTCATTTATAAATGGAATTCTCATGATGACAATTGATTTTTCTTTAATCAAAAAAAAAAACAAAAGTACTTATTCAATAAATTAATTTATTGCTATATGCTAAGTATTCCCATAAATTATTGTGGTGTAATTGTTTGCAAAATCCGTCAATAAATTTCCATACAGAAGTATTAATATAAAAGATTTAATGCACAGCAGTACCTTATTGAGTTTAATAATACTTAAACGCGACCTTTAAAAATCTCTTGGGTAAAATGAGCCCAATTACTGAATTTTACGCCGGAAAAACGGTATTTATAACTGGCGCAACTGGTTATATGGGAAAAGTTTTGTTGGAAAAGTTAGTACGCAGTTTACCTGATATTAAAAAAATTTATATCCTAATTCGTCCTAAAAAAGGGTGTACACCGCAAGAAAGAGTTAAACAATTAACAGATGGCTTGGTGAGTTTTAATTAATTTAAATTAATAATTATTAAAAAATTCTTCGAAGATATTTACGTTTCATAACATGAATCAAAGAGCTTACGACAAAATCGAAGCTATCAGTGGTGATATCACCAAAGAAAATTTTGATATGTCAGAGATTGATAAAAAGAAGTTAATCGAAGAGGTTTCCATTGTATTTCATGTTGCGGCTTCTGTTCGAATGGATTTATCGTTAAAAGAAGCCGTTATAACTAACACTAAATCGACGTATCAATTATTTAAGTTTTGTATGAACATAAAAGAATTGAAGGTGAATTGTGTCACTGATATGGAGACTTAGTAACAATTTATTTTTCAGTCTGTTGTTCATTTATCTACAGCTTTTTGTAACGTTGAAGTTAGTTACATGGAAGAGAAGGTATATCCATTGAATGTTGATCCTTATAAAATTATGGATTTGGTTGAATGGATGGACGATAAATCTTTAGCTTGCATAACAAAGAAGTACGTATTGTTAAAGATAATAAATGGGAACATTAAAATTCATTTTAGCACTAATCTCTATATTTGTATCACCTTTACATTTCTTTATTAACCCTTTTATATTAAAAATTTGTGTAGTCTGTTAGGTCCCCATCCAAACACTTATACTTTTACCAAGAGACTTTCAGAAATAATTGCTGAGGATATCAGAGATAAAATTCCTTTGATTATAACAAGGCCTTCAATTGGTAAGAAAAGGATATTTAAAAGATTGATTTTAAAATAATTCTATTTTAGTTACGCCTTCGGTTAAAGAACCAATTGCAGGTTGGGCAGATAATTTTAACGGCCCAGTAGGACTGTTTTATGCAGGTGGAAAAGGAATTTTAAGAGTAGCTTATATTGATCAAGATTTAGTACCACAAACGATACCGGTTGATGTTGCTATTAATAATTTAATTGTTAGTGGATATGAACGAGCAACAAACATGTAAGAAATTTATGTGAAACACTAAATTAATTAAATTTCATGCATTATTATTTAGACATTCTTCGATGGTTCTCAACGTAACCAATGGTAATGTAGATTTTCCCAGTTGGCGAGATTATTTCGTCAGATTTAATAAGATAAATAAAGAGTACCCTTATAAATATGTTATTTGGTATCCAAGATTTACAGCAACAAAATCTTATTACGTGTATATGACTTACATGATACTTTTTCAAATCTTTCCAGCTTTAGTAATTGATTTACTTTTGATTATGTTCTTGCAAAAACCTTTGTGAGTTTTAACTTGTAACTAACATTACCTAATTTAAATATTTTATATTCTAAGTTTAATCTCTATACAAAAGCGCCTATTGGCGACATGGAATGTTTTGCAACATTTTACAATAAAAAAATGGTCATTTGACAACACCAACTCTTTGAAATTGAATGAACAACTTCACGAGAATGATAGAGACCTATTTTATATGAAAGGACATTTAGAAGAAATTGAATTTGATGAATACATTAATGCTGTGTTCGAGGCGACAAACAAATATTTGACAAATGAAACTTCAGACAACTACACACTTTACAAAATACGTGATAAAATGTAAGACATCTAAACAAATTATTTTGTATTAATTGTTTTCTTTTCAGATTATTTTTATTAGATCTTTTCATCAAGTTGTATTTTCTTTATGTAGTGCTAAAATGGATTTTTATGTTCATCGAAAAACATTTTTTATTTTAAATTCATCAATTATCATTTTATATCATACACATTGTTAATCCAATTCTTTTAATTAATCAAAAATAAAGACAAAATTTTGTAAAACATTTTAGCATAACTTCTCCACATCCAAACACCTATACATTTACCAAACGACTTTCAGAAATCATTGCGAAAGATATGGGTGACAAATTACCAATTGTAATTACAAGACCATCTATTGGTGAGTTCAACTAAATAATTTTTAAATTTATTTTTATTAAACATACAACATTCTTTCTTGTACTAGTTGTTCCAGCCTTATACGAACCAATTGCGGGTTGGGTTGATAATTTTTACGGACCTATTGGGCTTTTAATAGCGGCTGGAAAAGGAGTTTTGAAAACAGCTTTGGTGGATCGAAATCTTTCTCCACAAGTAATTCCAGTTGACATTGCGATTAATGGCTTAATATTGGCTGGATACGAACGTTCAAAACAAAAGTAATTTTCAAATTAACATGATAATATCTCAATTTGTTCTTAAGATATGCCTTTTTAAACTTCTATTTTTAAAGGAGATAACAATCTAATATTGCAGCATTCGATTTAAAAAATCATAACAACTAAGTTAATCGAAACTAAGGAATGATTTATGGCATATTAAATCTTCATGAAATTTGCTTTAAAACGTTGCTTATTTCATCATGATATCTCATTTCGTTCTTAAGATACGAATTTTTGAATTTTTATTTCTTAAAAATAAACTAAGATGGAGAGTTGAGTTTAAAAAAATCATAACAACGAAGTTAATGAAAACTAAGAAATCATTTATGGCATGTTAATTCTTCATTAAATTTGCTTTAATATGTTTGTTACATCACCATGATATCTCACTTGGTTTTTAAGATACAAATCTTTGAATTTTTATTCCTTAAAAATAAACTAGGATGGATAGTTGGGTTGGGTTGAATTGAGTTAGGATGGGTTAGGTTGGGTTGGGTTCAATACAAAAGTAATTTTCAAATTAACTTGATAATATCTCAATTTGGTCTTAAGATATGATTTTTTAAACTTCTATTTTTAAAAGAAATAGCAATCTAATATGCATCATTGGATTTAAAAAATCATAACAACTAAGTCAATCGAAACTAAGGAATCATTCAAGGCACATTAAATCTTCATGAAACTTGCTTTAAAACGTTACTTATTTCATCATGATATCTCATTTCGTTCTTAAGATATGAAGTTTTGAATTTTTGTTTCTTAAACATAAACTAGGATGGAGAGTTGAGTTTAAAAAAATCATAACAACGAAGTTAATGAAAACTAAGAAATCATTTATGGCATGTTAATTCTTTATTAAATTTGCTTTAATATGTTTGTTACATCATCATGATATCTCACTTCGTTCTTAAGATACGAATTTTTGAATTTTTATTTCTTAAAAATAAACTAAGATGGAGAGTTGAGTTTAAAAAAATCATAACAACGAAGTTAATGAAAACTAAGAAATCATTTATGGCATGTTAATTCTTCATTAAATTTGCTTTAATATGTTTGTTACATCATCATGATATCTTACTTGGTTCTTAAGATACGAATTTTTGAATTTTTATTTTTTTAAAATAAACTGAAATAGAGAGTTGATTTTAAAAAAATCATAACAACGAAGTTAATGAAAACTAAGAAATCATTTATGGTATGTTAATTTTTCATTAAATTTGCTTTAATATGTTTGTTACATCGTCATGATATCTCACTTGGTTCTTAAGATACGAATCTTTGAATTTTTATTCCTTAAAAATAAATTAAGATGGAGAGTTGAGTTTAAAAAAATCATAACAACGAAGTTAATGAAAACTAAGAAATCATTTATGGCATATTAATTCTTTATTAAATTTGCTTTAATATGTTTGTTACATCATCATGATATCTCACTTGGTTCTTAAGATACAAATTTTTGAATTTTTATTTCTTAAAAATAAACTAAGATAGATAGTTGAGTTTAAAAAAATCATAACAACGAAGTTAACGAAAACTAAGAAGTCATTTATAGCATGTTAATTCTTCAATAAATTTTCTTTAAAATGATTGTTACATCATCATGATATCTCACTTCGTTCTTAAGATACGAATCTTTGAATTTTTATTACTTAAAAATAAATTAAAATGGAGAGTTGAGTTTAAAAAAATCATAACAACGAAGTTAATGAAAACTAAGAAATCATTTTTGGCATATTAATTCTTCATTAAATTTGCTTTAATATGTTTGTTACATCATCATGATATCTCACTTCGTTCTTAAGGTGCAAACTTTTAAACTTGTATTTCTTAAAAATAAGCTAGAATGGAGAGTTGAATTTAAAAAAATCATAACAACGAAGTTAATGAAAACTAAGAAATGATTTATGGTATGTTAATTCTTCATTAAATTTGCTTTAATATGTTTGTTACATCATCATGATATCTCACTTGGTTCTTAAGATACGAATCTTTGAATTTTTATTCCTTAAAAATAAATTAAGATGGAGAGTTGAGTTTAAAAAAATCATAACAACGAAGTTAATGAAAACTAAGAAATCATTTATGGCACATCAATTCTTCATTAAATTTGCTTCAATATGTTTGTTTCATCATCATGATATCTCATTTCGTTCTTAAGATACGAATTTTTAAATTTTTATTTTTACTACATAAGCAAATTCTTTATTTTTAAGGCATTCGGAAACACCTACATTTAACTTAACACAAGGAAATCTTTATGATATGTCCTGGGGAGAAGTTTTCGACGTCCTTCTGCATTACGCTCATAAATATCCATTCAAAACCATTCTTTGGTATCCACGATATTCTGTGACGACAAATTACAATTTAAATGTACTATTGACTTATATTTTCCATTTTATTCCGGCATATTTCATAGATTTCCTGCTTATCATTTTCTTACAAAAGCCGTTGTGAGTCGATTTTTTTAATATGTTTAGAATTCTTAAAAAAATGTTGTTTGGGTTTAAGCTTGGTGAATATTCAGAAACGTATTTTTGCGGCCTCGAAAGTTTTGTATCATTTTGCCGTAAAGAAATGGGAATTTTCCATTGATAATTTAACCAAGTCCACTAAAGAATTGACGAATGAGGACAAAGAAAAGTTTTATTCCATCGATTTAGTTAATATTGATGTGCAAAAATACTTGAGGGAAGGTTACTTTTCAGCGCGAAAATATTTAATTAAGGATTACGATGAGAATTTGGACATTTATAGGATAAGAAATAAAATGTAAGTATTTTCTGCAATCTTTTATGATTAAAATAATGTTTTTTTTTTTGTAGATTATTCGTTGTGGATGCTTTTCTTAAAATTCTCTTCCTATATTGGATTATAAATTTATTTTTGTCATTAATCCGTTAATTTTTGTTTTAAATCCAGTCATTAGAGGTCTTAGGTCGTTTGAATGTAAACCTGAAACACAATAAACTCGATGATTTAAAACAATAGGAGTTTAAATTGTAAATGTTTTTAACCTCTTGAACGCATTGAAACGGAGTTATAAAAATTCATGAATGTATTGAAATCATTTTTATACAATTTAAAAATCCCCACGTTTATTTCAAAAACCGCTGACTAAACAAAAACACATTCTAAACTCAGCGTATTCAATTTTCATTAAGATTAACATAGCGAAAATTGTACACCACTCGGTTTAACTTGGTTCCAGTTTGGAATTAATGAAGGACGCCAGTTGTGGTAAATACGACAGTAAGTTCAAATGTGAAGTCATTCTTTAAAATCTCGTCGACCAACAAGGTTCATTTCCTAATTAAATTTTAAATAAATCATCATGAATAATTCTCAGCCAGAATTTAGCGCGTCGTCTGTCGCGGATTTTTATACAGGAAGAACAATTTTTGTTACTGGTGGAACGGGATTTATGGGAAAAGTGCTTTTAGAAAAATTAGTTCGATCTTTACCTTGCATAGATACGATTTATATCCTTTTAAGACCCAAAAAAGGTTTAAGTGTTGAAGAAAGAGTTAAAAAATTAGTTAGCAGTTTGGTGAGTACTCCTTTTTATTAATATTATTTACATTTAACCTTCAAAGATTTATTTTTAAAAACACTAAATCACCTTAATTTTAAGCCATTCACCTTGAACAACATTGATCCTTCCCACCTTGAAAAAATCAAACCAATTCGAGGAGACATCACCAAAAATGACTTTGACATGTCGGAAGAAGACAAGAATAAACTCATCGAAGAAGTCTCCATTGTATTCCATTTAGCGGCCGCTATCAGAATGGATTTAAATTTAAAAGATGCAATTATGGCGAATACAAAATCTACGATGCAATTGTATAATTTTTGTATGAAAATTAAAAAATTAATTGTACATCTTTTTTTGTATTTAAAACTTATTATTACAACGTATTATGTTTTAGTCCGTTGTTCATTTATCAACCGCGTATTGCAACGTGGAAATTAGCGAAATGGAAGAAAAAGTATACCCATTAAACTTGGATCCTTACAAAATTATAGACATGGTCGAGTGGATGGATCCTAAATCACTGGCTGCCGTTGAGCAAAGGTAAAAAATTCGGTGGTTTAAAATCTGGGTCAGTGTCAAAGATACGAAAGCGAGAGTAAGGTTTTAAAAATATATCAAAAGAAATTATTGCAATCCATATATTACATTACAACTTGTTTAAATTGTTTCAATTAATTATTATCTTCAAGAAACGTCAAATACAAATTTGGCGATTTATAACATTTTTTAGGGCAAGAACCACTCAACCAGGAAATTTCAAATTTGGTATAATTTAACCTCAAATGTTTTTTTATAACCCCAAAAAATTCTGTTTCTTAATTCCAAATTGTTTCGGAGAAAAAAATTTCTTTAGTTGAGCTTCAAAAATTACCAAATTCAGGTAGGCGATTTATAAAAATTTTTATAGAAAGAACCGTTCAAGCTGGAAACTTAAAATTTGGTACAACCTATCCTCAAATGTTCTTTTACAACCTCAGGAAGTTTCATGTCTCAATTCTAAAACGTATTGGAGAAAAAAATGTTTCTTTACTTCATCTTCAAAAAGTGTCAAATTTAGATTGGTAATTTATATAAATTTTTATAAACAGAACCGTTCAACTTGGAAACTTAAAATTTGGTATAACTTAACCTCAAGTATTCTTTTACAACCTCAGGAAGTTTCATGTCTCAATTCTAAACCGTATTGGAGAAAAAAAATTTTCTTTACTTCATCTTCAAAAAGCGTCAAATTTAGATTGGTAATTTATATATTTTTTTATAAAAAGACTCGTTGATGCTGGAAACTTAAAATTTGGTACAACCTAACCTGAAATGTTCTTCTGCAACCTCAGGAAGTTTCATGTCTCAATTCTAAAACGTATTGGAGAAAAAAAATTGTCTACTTCATCTTCAAAAAGCGTCAAATTTAGGTTGGCAATTTATATAAATTTTTATAAAAAGAACCGTTCAACCTGGAAAGTTAAAATTTGGTATAACTTAACCTCAAGTATTCTTTTACAACCTCAGGAAGTTTCATGTCTCAATTCTAAACCGTATTAGAGAAAAAAAATTTTCATTACTTCATCTTTAAAAAAACCTTAAATTTAGATTGGCAATTTGTATAAATGTTTATAAAAAGAACCGTTCAACTTGGAAACTTAAAATTTGGTATAATTTAACCTCAAGTACTCTTTTACAACGTCAGAAAGTTTCATGTCTCAATTCTAAATCGTATTGGAGAAAAAAAAATTCTTTTAAAAAACGTCAAATTTAGGTTGGTAATTTATATAAATTTTTATAAAAAGAACCGTTCAACCTGGAAACTTAAAATTTGGTATAACTTAACCTCAAGTATTCTTTTACAACCTCAGGAAGTTTAATGTGTCAATTCTAAAACGTATTGGAGAACAACATTTTTTTTTAGTTCATCTTCAAAAAACGTCAGATTTAGATTGGTAATTTATATAAATTTTTATAAAAATAACCGTACAACTTGGAAACTTAAAATTTGGTATAATTGAACCTCAAGTATTCTTTTACAACCTCAGGAAGTTTCATGCCTCAATTCTAAAACGTATTGGAGAAAAAAAATTTCTTTACTTCATCTTCAAAAAACGTCAAATTTAGGTTGGTAATTTATATAAATTTTTATAAAAAGAACCGTTCAACCTGGAAACTTAAAATTTGGTACAACCTAACCTGAAATGTTTTTCTGCAACCTCAGGAAGTTTCATGTCTCAATTCTAAAACGTATTGGAGAAAAAAATTTTTCTTTACTTCATCTTCAAAAAACCTTAAATTTAGATTAGCAATTTATATAAATTTTTATAAAAAGAACCGTTCAACCTGGAAACTTAAAATTTGGCATAACTTAACCTCAAGTATTCTTTTACAACCTCAGGAAGTTTTATGCCTCAATTCTAAAACGTATTGGAGAAAAAAATTTTCTTTACTTCATCTTCAAAAAACGTCAAATTTAGGTTGGTAATTTATATAAATTTTTATAAAAAGAACCGTTCAACCTGGAAACTTAAAATTTGGTACAACCTAACCTGAAATGTTTTTCTGCAACCTCAGGAAGTTTCATGTCTCAATTCTAAAACGTATTGGAGAAAAAAATTTTTCTTTACTTCATCTTCAAAAAACCTTAAATTTAGATTAGCAATTTATATAAATTTTTATAAAAAGAACCGTTCAACCTGGAAACTTAAAATTTGGCATAACTTAACCTCAAGTATTCTTTTACAACCTCAGGAAGTTTTATGCCTCAATTCTAAAACGTATTGGAGAAAAAAATTTTCTTTACTTCATCTTCAAAAAACGTCAAATTTAGGTTGGTATTTTATATAAATTTTTATATAAAGAACCGTTTAACCTGGAAACTTAAAATTTGGTACAACCTATCCTGAAATGTTCTTCTGCAACCTCAGGAAGTTTCATGCCTCAATTCTAAAACGTATTGGAGAAAAAAAATTTTTTTACTTCATCTTCAAAAAACGTCAAATTTAGGTTTGTAGTTTATATAAATTTTTATATAAAGAACCGTTCAACCTGGAAACTTAAAATTTGGTACAACCTATCCTGAAATGTTCTTCTGCAACCTCAGGAAGTTTCATGTCTCAATTCTAAAACGTATTGGAGAAAAAAATTTTCTTTACTTCATCTTTAAAAACCGTCAAATTTAGATTGACAATTTATATAAATTTTTATAAAAAGAACCGTTCAATCCGGAAACTTAAAATTTGGTATAACTTAACCTCAAGTATTCTTTTACAACCTCAGGAAGTTTCATGCCTCAATTCTAAAACGTATTGGAGAAAAACATTTTTTTTACTTCATCTTCAAAAAACCTTAAATTTAGATTAGCAATTTATATAAATTTTTATAAAAAGAACCTTTCAACCTGGAAACTTAAAATTTGGTATAACTTAACCTCAAGTATTCTTTTACAACCTCAGGAAGTTTCATGCCTCAATTCTAAAACGTATTGGAGAAAAAAATTTTCTTTACTTCATCTTCAAAAAACGTCAAATTTAGGTTGGTAATTGATATAAATTTTTATAAAAAGAACCGTTCAACCTGGAAACTTAAAATTTGGTATAACTTAACCTCAAGTATTCTTTTACAACCTCAGGAAGTTTCAAAAAGCTTTTTGCTATTTATTTGTTTGATTTGCTTTTAATTTGTTAAATCAGCTTGCAGTTGATTTTTAATAAATAGGATTAAATTAAAACCACATATTTTCTTTTTATTTAGTTTAATTCATCCACATCCAAACACTTACACTTTCACAAAACGCCTTGCCGAAATGATAGCCGATGATATGGGAAATAAACTACCAATTGTAATAACTCGACCATCCATCGTGCTTCCTTCCGTTTTCGAACCAGCCCCAGGTTGGGTTGACAGCTTTTATGGTCCAATTGGCCTCATGGTAGCTGCTGGAAAAGGCGTCTTACGAACGACTCTTTTAGATCCGGATATGTCACCCCAAATTATTCCTGTTGATATAGCAATAAATGGGTTGATTATAAGCGGGTATAGGAGAGCAACTTATCCGTAATTATTTTTTATATCAATCTTAATTCCTTTTAATTAATTCTTTTTATTTTATAGATTCACAAAAACCCCAGTTTATAACGTAACCCAAGGTGATCGATATCAAGTTACTTGGGGTGAAGTTTTTGATTATTACCGTAATTTAGTGAGCGAATATCCTTTTAAAAAAATGCTTTGGTATCCCGCTGGACAACCAACAAAAAATTATTATTTAAATCAAATTTATATGTTATTGTTCCAATTCATTCCGGCATATATCGTTGATTTTCTTTTAATATTGTTTATGCAAAAACCATTGTAAGTATTAATTTATTTAATTCTATTTTTTTTTTATATTTATTTCTTTTTAGTTTGGTGATGATACAAAATAGGATTTATACAGCTTCAAATCTCCTTCAATATTTCACAATAAAAAAGTGGAAATTCTCTAATGGAAAAGCTTTAGAGATGGTTAATCAATTAAGCGAGGCTGATAAAAAGGTGTTTTACACGGATATTGATGTTGATGTTAAAAAATATATGTATAACACGTTCTTTGGGGTTCGAAAATTTTGTGTTAAAGAAGATTTGAGTAATATGGGATATTATAAGTTTCAATTTAAAGCGTAAGTTAAAATGTTTATGGGTTTCCACTTCCTGTAATTGTTTAACTTTTTTTTTTAGATTATACTTTTTAGACGTGGTGACTAAAATACTTTTTTTGTATGGATTCATAAAATTTTTAATTTTTATTTATCAAACTATGAATTTTTAAAGTATTAATAAACTTAAATTCAAGAAAAAAAATTATTTTAATTTAATTTATTTATTTTTAAAAATCGCCAAAATGAAAAGGATTCTTTTTGAGGTTATAAAGGAACGTTTTAGGATTAATTATACCAACTTTAAAGTTTCTGGGTTGAACAACTTATTTTATATATATTTTTAAAAATCGCCTATTTAATTTGATGTTTGTTGGAAATGAGATTAACGAAAAAAATTATTTTCTCCTAAACGAATAGGATTCAAGAAATAAAGCTTTGTGAGGTTATAAAGGAACGTTTTAGGGTTAATTATACCAACTTTAAAGTTTCTGGGTTCAACAACTCATTTTATATATATTTTTAAAAATCGCCGTTTTAATTTGACGTTTGTTGGAAACAAGATTAATAAAAAAAATTATTTTCTCCTAAACGAATAGGATTCAAGAAATAAAACTTTGTGAGGTTATAAAGGAACGTTTTGGGATTAATTATACCAACTTTAAAGTTTCTGGGTTCAACAACTCATTTTATATATATATTTATAAAAATCGCCTATTTAATTTGACGTTTGTTAGAAATGAGATTAACGAAAAAAATTATTTTCTCCATAACAAATAGGATTCAAGAAATAAAACTTTGTGAGGTTATAAAGGAACGTTTTAGGATTAATTATACCAACTTTAAAGTTTCTGGGTTCAACAACTCATTTTATATATATTTTTAAAAATCGCCTATTTAATTTGACGTTTGTTAGAAATGAGATTAACGAAAAAAATTATTTTCTCCAAAACGAATAGGATTCAAGAAATAAAACTTTGTGAGATTATAAAGGAACGTTTTAGGGTTCATTATACCAACTTTAAAGTTTCTGGGTTCAACAAATCATGTTATATATATTTTTAAAAATCGCCGATTTAATTTGACGTTTGTTGGAAATGAGATTAACAAAAAAAAATATTTTCTCCTAATCGAATAGGATTCAAGAAATAAAACTTTGTGAGGTTATAAAGGAACGTTTTAGGATTAATTATACCAACTTTAAAGTTTCTGGGTTCAACAACTCATTTTATATATATTTTTAAAAATCGCCTATTTAATTTGACGTTTGTTAGAAATGAGATTAACGAAAAAAATTATTTTCTCCAAAACGAATAGGATTCAAGAAATAAAACTTTGTGAGGTTATAAAGGAACGTTTTAGGATTAATTATACCAACTTTAAAGTTTCTGGGTTCAACAACTCATTTTATATATATTTTTAAAAATCGCCTATTTAATTTGACGTTTGTTAGAAATGAGATTAACGAAAAAAATTATTTTCTCCAAAACGAATAGGATTCAAGAAATAAAACTTTGTGAGGTTATAAAGGAACGTTTTAGGATTAATTATACCAACTTTAAAGTTTCTGGGTTCAACAACTCATTTTATATATATTTTTAAAAATCGCCTATTTAATTTGACGTTTGTTAGAAATGAGATTAACGAAAAAAATTATTTTCTCCAAAACGAATAGGATTCAAGAAATAAAACTTTGTGAGGTTATAAAGGAACGTTTTAGGATTAATTATACCAACTTTAAAGTTTCTGGGTTCAACAACTCATTTTATATATATTTTTAAAAATCGCCTATTTAATTTGACGTTTGTTAGAAATGAGATTAACGAAAAAAATTATTTTCTCCAAAACGAATAGGATTCAAGAAATAAAACTTTGTGAGGTTATAAAGGAACGTTTTAGGATTAATTATACCAACTTTAAAGTTTCTGGGTTCAACAACTCATTTTATATATATTTTTAAAAATCGCCTATTTAATTTGACGTTTGTTAGAAATGAGATTAACGAAAAAAATTATTTTCTCCAAAACGAATAGGATTCAAGAAATAAAACTTTGTGAGGTTATAAAGAAACGTTTTAGGATTAATTATACCAACTTTAAAGTTTCTGGGTTCAACAACTCATTTTATATATATTTTTAAAAATCGCCTATTTAATTTGACGTTTGTTGAAAATGAGATTAACGAAAAAAAATATTTTCTTTAATATTTATTTATTAATTACATAATATTAGCACAATCATTGGTTAATATTTACACAATATATGTAATAATAATTAAAAGTAAACTTTAAGTACCTAATAAAATCGTTAATTTATTTATTTCATACAAAGAAATTGAAAATGGAAATTGTAGAGAAAAAATTGAGCAATTTGTGCGTTCCATCGCATAATTAATTCAAAAATCAACAAATATGTTGTAATTTTTTATTTAATAAAATCAAAAAAGTCTTTTAATGTTAAAAATAAACATCATTAAATTATTTAAAGTCTTTAGGAGGACGGGAAGCAGGACGGTGCATAGCTCTTAAAGTGTTTTTGCCACGTGTGCCGCTTAAGAATCAACATTTACCACTAACAGTAGCTCAAAAAGTCTATTTTTGTATCTAACGTAATTAGGTTATTACATCTAGTAATATTTTTTTAAGATTTCTTTTAAGGAAAGTTTTGATTCATAAAATATTTCAAATCTTAATTAGAAAATAAGAAATATGACTAAATTTTTGTGAAGGGAACCTTGAAACGTAATCTAAAAAATTCATTATAAATCTGTAATGATGAAATGTCAGTGTTAAAAAAAACTTTCCTTTCAAAAATTCTTTTCAAACTAAAACTACCCATCTATTAATAAATATGATGGTTCTAACGCCTTTTATTATCAACACTAATAATAAATATTAAAATAAAAGGAGCGTTTTTCTGTTAACAATAAAGAATAATCCCACAAGTTTTATTAATATTAATATGGTGTCTTATCTTTGCAATTATTTCACAAATAAAATCGAATTTAATACACGTCTGATCTTCATCATACGTACAAAATGTCTCCAATTATGCCCAAACTTATGTTAAAGCCTAAAATCTCCTGTTATCTCATATTTTGTATTATTGTTTGCATTACAGTCATAATCTGTCTAATCCCTTGAACCCAAGTTCCTATTTTGTTGTTTATTTTTAGTTCAAGATCTGTCGCGTCATTGGTATTACCATATATATTCTGTCATATCTATATTGATATTCAGTCCCCACTTCCGATATTCTATGAGTTTCCACTAAGTGCTACAACAACTTGGTTATTAACAAAGTAAAGGGATGTCAGGTTTTGATCTTCCAACTCTACACCCATTTTTGAGGCTTGGAGTGCTTCTGGATATATATTTTAAATATAAAATATAAAATTTGGAGAAATACAATTTTATCTTAAATACTCATTAAATAATTGCAGATTCTATAAAATAAACTTGTGCGGTTAATCAAGATAATTAAATCTCTTTATTGTTATTAGAAAACACTGAAATAAACGAAACATTCTCTATTTAACATTATGTTATCCTAATGATTTTTATTTTACTCATTATTCATTAATCTAGCTGATCTAGAATATTCTATATAGGTATAAAATCAATGTTGAAACTACAACTACAATAACTAACAATACCATTTTCGGTTCCTTTTTCTTTAACTGTTACCTAAATGTTGGTACTTTATGTTTGGTACTCGCGTGTGACCCCTCTTTAAATCCAGTTTCATTGTAATTGACGAAAAATCTTTTTCAAAAATCTCATTTTTCTTTTAAATCAAAAAATTTCGTTGCAATTTTTTTTTGTTTTTCAATCATTTTCATCTCATATTTCAATTTTTGGCACCTGTATTTTTTTAATCATGTTTTATTTAGTAAAAAACTCACATAAACAGTAAAAATGATTATTTATTTTTTTTGTTACTATTTTTTTTTGTTTTGTGGTATTATTTTGTTTCGAAACATTTTTTTTTTAATTTAATCCGCATTTCAACCGAGCATTCTACTGAAAAAATAGGGATAAAAAGTTTTCCGTTGATTTCTCGTCAATTGCCGTTGTCGATTTGGTCTTGGTTGAACTTCCGGTGTATCTTTCGGTTCACCAGTACCCTCAAAATTTGCGATATCATCTTGAAAATCAACATCTGGTTTATCTGAGGATGTTTCATCGAATTGTTTAGGAGAAATTTTAAATGAGCCATTATTATTGTTGGTTTTGTTGAGTTCATCTATAATTAATTCTAAATCTTTCGAAATTATTGTGCTTGAAATTAATGGGGGTTGAGTTGTTGAGATCATATCATCAATACTAACTGTATATTTTGAACGATCTTCATCATCATCATCATTAATTTCATCTTTATTTTCTTCATTTCCCTTATTATCTTTTTTATTATTTTCGTTAATTATTTGTGGTTTAATCGTTGAAATTTCTTTAATCGGGTTTTCTCCTTTCATTTCTTCCTTAAAATCTTCTGAATCACCTTGAGGTGTTGATGTAATCTCCTTTTTAATTAATTCTTTTTTTACATCCATACTTTTTTTAAATTTTTTCGCCCCAGTTTTTGTAGTTACATAAATAATCGGATTACTTTCATTTTTTTCGCCGTTTTTATGTAGTTTTACTTCGACCGTTTTATGTTGGACTTCTTCGGTTTCTTTTTCGATCAATTTATTATCAATATCAAGATCAATCTCGTCGTTATCATCGAAATCTTCTATAATCGGTAATTGTTTTCGATGGGTTCTATTTAATTTCATCATCGGACTCCCGGGAAGTGGAGGAATCATTTCCACTTCTTTATTAAGCGTTTTATCATCACTTTGTTGAAGATCGTTTAAATTTTTTCCGTACAATTTCTTTAAGAGTTTTGATGATTGCGATTCTTTTTGAATCGATTGTGAAGTTGATACAACTTCAATTGGAGTTTCTGAAAATTCTTTTGAAACTTTTTTAAATGTTTCTTTAATCATTTCTTGATTTATTACACCCTCTTTTTTGACACTTTCTTCGGTACCAGTTTCGTTTAGCTCGATTATATCATAATTAGTTCCATTTTCTATAATCCCAAAGAGTTGCCCTTGATTTATTACACTTGGAAAATCGCTCGTTTCAAAATCAACACTGCTACTTTCAAAATTTTCAATTGATGAAGTATCTTCCGGTTTAAACGTGGTTGACTCCTCCATTATTTCCCTTGACGGTGTTTCTGAATTGGACGTTTTCGGAGAGAAATTAGTTGAAACCCCCACAGTCAAAGAAGTTGGTTGATAAAAACTTGTACTTATTTCAAAAACTCCACTTTCTGTGGGTTTTTGGGTCGCCTCCGTATCTCTTCTATGCCTCGTTGATGAAGAATACTCATAAACAGTATTGGTAAATTCATCGTTTTCGGTAATCGGAGAATGTTGAGTTGTTGCAGGTAATTTAGTTGATTTATCATCAAAATCATCGGTTATAGTGCAAGCTAATTGCTTTATCATTTGATCCCGGTTCTAAAAAAAAAACAAATTAAAAACCCACTTCTTTCTAATATTAAAATTAATCAACTTACAGCATTTCCTTTACACGCAATTCTTTTCGTTCCATCTAACCCACAATCGGAAGTCAATTCAAGAGCTGATTGTTCTGGGTTGTAAAGAACCGTTAAAGATGGTAACTCGGTTAAGAGACAGCCTTTTGGTCCTGTGGCCCAAGTTGGAACTACAAATAAAAATAATTTAAAAGAAAATGATAATATTAACCAAAAAATAGTTTTATGACAGGGTTACAAGCATCCCTAGGATACTTAAACATGTAAAAAAATGATTTGGTTGCGAATTGAAAGAATTTCAAAGATACTAAAAAGTAGAAAAAGCTTATTGGTGTGTGTCAAAATAATAATAATAATCATTTATAATTAAATGATTTTCAAAATAATTTTATAATTAATCCTAAGTAATTAAATTGACTAACAAAATATAATAAAAAAGAGAATTGAAAGCAAAAGAGTACTTTTCATCGCATTCAGGGACATAACAAACATCGTGCAGATTTATTATTAAGGCGATTTCGATGTTTTCTTATAGTTAATGCAGTGCGATAGGCACAACGCCAACTCTAGCAATGGAGGTTCTGCTTGGCCTATCTCCTCTGCATTTGCATATAGAGAAAGTGGCTAGAACAACCATTCCTACGACTTCAACATCAACATCATTAATAGCATCAACAACCCCGACTTTTATCATTTCAAAACCGATATCGTCTTTAAATCCTTCAAAAAGTAATGTAAATAATAAATCTTCGCCTGTTACAATTTCAACGAAACCTTTACCACCTTTATGTAGACCTCAAGTTTCGTTATCTTCTCAAATAACTTTAACAGCGATTTCAAATCCAACTACTACAAGTAATATCAATAATAATAATAGTAATCCAGTTTCTGGTTCAATTCCACCACCTTTATGTAGTTTAACAACAACAACAGCTTCGAATATGTCGACCCAAGTTATTTCGAGTGCTGCAACAAATTCCTCTTTGATAAATACTACAAATAACGGTGCTGTTTCACAAAAAGATGATGGTGTTGATGATTTTAATTATTTGAGTGGTTATATTCCGGAAAAGTTGATGAAAGCGCTAACGGAAACGACGAGTCGACCTCCGCCGCCGTTGTTAACAGCAAAACCAACAACTAATAATACTTCGATTTGTGAACGGATTACAAATTCAACTGGACCAATTGCTATGAAAATAAATTCTGCAACTCATAAGGTAAATTATATATTTTAATAATGTATCATTATATAAACCTTACTCTATAGTTAACAGATTATTTTCGTGAAACTATGATAAAATTCTTATCCGAATTCTCAACAACATCTGATTCCTCTTCAACTGTAGAAGCTGAAATAGCTCTCCTAAAACTCGAATTGGAGAATTTAAAACAACAACATAGTATGGAAATATTAGAGATGAAACAAAATCTTCAAACGATTTTAAAAGAGGTTCATCGAAATTTCACGGAGGAACGACAAAGGGCTGTTGATGAAACACGGAGAGAGTGTGAATTGGACGCTCAAAAACGGATCGAGGACGCCAAATCGAAACAGTGGTGTTCCGTTTGTGGGAAAGAAGCTCAATTTTATTGCTGCTGGAATACGAGTTATTGCGATTATCCCTGTCAAATAAAACATTGGCCCACACATATTGATAGGTGTACGCAAAGTTGTGTTAAAACCGATGCTGCGACGACCGGAAATGGAAAACAAAGCGTTGCTGGTAAGAAAAGCGGTGGGTTGAGTAAACTTACAGTTTCAACAGAGGTAAATTTTTAATTAGTTTGAAAATTATGATTTATATCTTTTTTTATGTTATAGAGCAATTTTACCAGTGCCAATAAACCGAAAGTTTATTCAAATCCTAAAACATCTGTACAAAATAAAACATCAAATTCATCTAAAGTGGTCACTGTAAATATTTTAAATTTGTTATATATTTTTTTTACTTTAAAAAAATTCTTTTTTAGCAGCTATAATTTTGTTTGTAATGTTAAGTTCAAAACCATACTTCTTTTTCTTCGACTTTCATACAATTCATATAAGGTAGGCAAAGTTATAAATATAATAAACATATTTTCTTTATTTATTTGTATTGCAGAGTTTAAGAATACCTGAACTGTACCAAGTTTCAGCGTGAAAAATGCTGAAATGAAAACCAAGATTGATTTCTTTGTTTAAAACATTTTTATAAGCGATTTATAATCGCCAATTGGAAAAAGAAATAAACATAAACGGTGATATTAGGATTAGGCACTGAAGGCTTCTTTCAACATTGTAAATATTACACTTAATGCTATATGTTTAGATAAACATAATGATTAAATGAAATGTTGTTCATTTTTTAGAATAATTGATTTATTTTCTAAAAACAACATAATTTTTGTTTATAATATTACATCAAAATAAAACGGTATTCTCTTGTATATATTTTTTATCTTAGATTTTAATTTATTTATTCAAAATGTTTTGGGATGATTTAAGAGAAACATTAATGAAAATGAATTGAGTGGGTCAGAAGGAAAGTGAACCAAG
>NW_019281167.1:103734-197484 GCF_000648695.1 Onthophagus taurus
GTTGCTGGCAATGAAGCGGCAGATAAGCTAGCACGAGATGGCAGCGCTGAAGCGTTTGTGGGACCGGAACCAGCAGTTGGTGTATCATTTGCGATGGCCAAATATAGGATTGGACTGTGGGCTGAAGAGAGACTTCGCCTACTGTGGACCAGTTCTCCTGGAATGAGACATGCTAAGGTGTTTATTAACATCGCCACTGTCAAACCCGGGAATATTTTAGGACTTGCCCGTAGTAGCATAAAAGTTCTAATGGGTGTTTTTACTGGGCACTGCCGATTAAAAGCACACCTCAACTTGTTGGGTTTAGCCGACGATGTTGAATGCCGACTATGTGCGGAGGAAGCAGAGACGGTTGAGCATGTTTTATGCCACTGCCCTGCCGTTAACCGTATCAGATTCTCGATTTTTGGGTCGCAGTTTATCTCCTCAAAAGATCTGAATGACCTTTCGCCGAGCAAGGTATTAATGTTCGTTAAGAGCATTGGACTGCACGGTGAAATTTGATAACGATATCTATCGGGGTACAATAGATGCTTAGGGTCGCGGTGCAAGGTTGGTTGGTCCGCCTACCCGATATGTATTCTATGTAATGTAATGTATAGTTAATGCAGCACATGATAATAATCTTTCCACCGGGACTGAAGTAGCTGGTATGCTTAAGAGATTTCGTGCCATTAAACTTAAAATAGGAAATTCAGAAGCATGCATTTTCCACCAGTGTCATATATCTGTGTCTTTATTACACCGAGCCATAGAATAATATTTTTGAAGCTCCTGCATCCATTCTACTTCGGAAGGCGTAGGATTTACTGCATACAAAATCCAATGCCGTTACTTTCGAACATTGGCCTTCTGATTGATGGAAATAGGCTTTGTATACATCTTCAAATTTCTGAACCCAAGTCTCTTTTAATTCTTGGCTCCATCTTGTCATATCAAAAACTTCTATCTTATGCTGCGAATCGAGAATTTAAACTGCAGCATAAATCTAATTAGTTTTACGATGATGCTTTAATATTTTGTCTCTCGCAGCCTGAAAACTAACAATAAGTTGCTCTTCGACAGCGTGCAAATATTTTGCTCTCAATATTATCCATTAGTATATTGATACATACAACCACCATAGGTAATTTGTCATACTTCCATTCTCCGAGTTTCTTGGAAAGTATTTGAAAGTGGACTAGTAATTTATGCACTTCTTCTAGCAGTATCCATTCTTTGCCCTCAAGAGCATATGGTTTTAAATCAACAACATTTTGACACAATGCACCAAGTCTATGTCTACCTTCAAGAGGTACTTTCAACATATCATTACTGGAATTCCAGCGTGTAGATACGAAAATATTTACAGAAATATTACAGATATTATTTGCAGAAATACTTATCTGCGAGACTCTAGCACGAGACGCAAGACCAACTGCAAATTTGACATTTTGCACCTACTCAGCAAGCCATAGGTATTCAATATGATCATTGGAAAGTGCTTTTAATACATTTATTTGAATACCTTTCCGCACGAAGAAAGCCACACCACCTCCCCTGGATGATCTATCCTGGCGCCATAATTTATGGGAATCCAAAGCAAACAAAGAATCCGACTACCAGATGATAACCACGTTTCTGATAGTGCAACAATATCAGCATTAAAGACTAAGGGAGACAAAGCATCAAAGTGAGGCTGCAATGATCGCACATTTAAATGACCAACCGTACCCGACATGATTCTAAAATGAGACAAGTATAATCTATTTGCGATTAGCTTTAGTTTTCGGTGCGCAAGACACCTTAAAAGATGATGGGTTCGCTAAAGCATCCCCAGAAGAAAAAACTCAGCTGTACAAATATCTTCAATAAACGATGAATTGTGCAATATGTCTCCCGCTGAGTACCGCTTATTGCCAAAGTTAACGCCCTTCTGCACAAGCTCATATCTAGTCTTAAGTATGATATTCTCTGCACGATCTTCTGGGGTTAGGTCTCTATCCAAAACTATTCTGTCTGGATTACCCCCGAGTTTGTACGCGGTCTTAAGAACTTCATTCCGAAAAGGTAACGACGAGAATTTTACAACGATTGGTTTGTCTTTCGCTCTATCTATTCTGTGAGCCTGTAATGTCTTTATCAGCAACAAGGCCAATGATAAAGAGACAAGGATACATTCTTCACACCACCGGTGTAATTCGGGGTGACTAAACATTAAAAAAAAACAACACGAATAGGATAAGAATGGGCAACGCAGAGGTATATCGTGTACTCTCAAATAAATTACTCAAAAACTTATATAAACATACCATTTGAGTCCTAATCTAGTAGTCAATAGAGACACTAGAGAAAATTAGCTTATAAACTATAAACAATTAATTCACAATATTACCACTAGAAAAGGTTGTTACCACTAAAACGTGAGCTCTTGAGAAAGAAAGAAGCCTATTCTTGAATGATACTAATTGATTGGTAACTCATTGAAATCCCATTATTACTCAAAAATTAATTAATATCATTAAAAGGTGCGTTTTCCAGAAAATGTAAAGTCTTTGGAGTATAAAAAAACCTGATTGGTGTGTGTCAAAATAATTCAAATCAATTAAAAACATCAATAAAATACTTAACGAGGAATGAATAAGAAAGAAAAAAAATTTTGCTGAATTTTGAAGGAATTTCAAAGATACCAAAATATAGAAAAAGGTTATTGGTGTATGTCAAAATGATTTTATTCGATTAAAAACATCCCAATGGTATATATAAAGAACGAAAGAATTAAAAAAAATAATTTTTCACTACAAAAATAATCCATAAACCATATCGATTTGCATTTTATTGAATCGAAATGTTCGCTTCGTTCACTCTTATGTGATTTTGAAAATAGTTCACGATATGAAGAGGTCTGTTATCGCAACATAACGTCTGTATTGCGCTCGTCTACGCTTGAGTCGTCGCTTTCACTCCTTACCAATAGGTGGATACATGACCTGTAACCAATAGCACTTCCGCAATGCACTTTAACGTTCGTATTGTTATTCACCAAAAATTTTTTTTAACAATCCTAAGAATAATCTTGCATAAATCGTATTTGTGTGATATAAAAAATAATAAACAATACTTTTAAAGCTTTTAGCTTAGTGATTTTTTAATTAAATTTAATGCTCAAAGCTAAAACATAAATTCTACTCTTGCATTAATGTCCAAGGACCTTTCCAACTAGCAAATTCTATTTAAAACCATTCCCTCTGAAAACCCGGACTAATGCAAGTCGACGAAATTTATCGCTTTACAGATTATCAAGTTGCAACTAAAAGGGAATTTAAAAATAGTTTTAAAATTCAAAATAGTTTCGATTTAAGTTTGTGTTATTAGAGTGCGGGACATTATTATACATTATGTATTAAAAACTAAATATCTCTATATATATACTATACATATATTTATATACCCTGCTCAAAAAAATTAGGGGAACACTTTTCGAAATCTGTAACTTTTTAAATAATAGTTCTAGACAAATCAAATTTGGTTTACTTCAACGGCATATATTTAACTAAAGAAAATTACAAAAACAATGTTACAACTCTTAGTTACTTCTAATTTACACTTAAAAATGTAAATTAATAACGCAAAACAAAGTGGAAAATTGTCAAGTATGCTTTGAATTCGCGAATGAAAGCCTTCTAAAGATAACAAATGAATTTAGTTGTCAATTTTCGTTGATTAGAAGCGTCATCGTATCAAATCGATATGGTATATGGATTATTTTTGTGGTGAAAAATTAATTTTTTAATTCTTTCGTTCTTTATATATACCATTGGGATGTTTTTAATCGAACAAAATCATTTTGACACACACCAATAACCTTTTTCTATATATTGGTATATTTGAAACTCCGTCAAAGCTCATCAAAATCATTTTTCTTTCTTATTCATTCCTCGTTAAGTATTTTATCGATGTTTTTACTCGATTTGAATCATTTTGACACACACCAATTTGGTTTTCTCATACTTCAAAGACTTTAAATTTTCTGGAAAACGCCCCTTTCAATGATATTAATTAATTTTTGACTAATAATGGTATTTCAAGGAGTTAGTATCATTTTGACACGCACCAATAAGCTTTTTCTACGTTTTAGTATCTTTGAAAATCTTTCAATACGCAACCAAATAAATTTTTTATATGTTTAAATATCCTAGGGATGTTTTAATCTTGCCATAAAACTGTTTTTCTTAGTGAAGTGTAAGTTGCTCGTGATTTCGCCCTTATTCAGCATGGCCACTCTGTTTGACATGTTAGCAGGGATCTTCGAGTTTCCCGTTCTGTTATTTGGCATTTATGGAATCGGTTTCAGGAGACTGGCCTACATGTTAGAAGAGATGGACAAGGTCGAAATCAAAAAACTACTCAAAATCAAGACCGATTTCTTGATCTTTCTTATCTACGTACGCGTACTGCAACATCACGAGACTTCCTAAATGACCTAAGACGAGCACATGGAATAGAAATTTCTGATCAAACTGTTAGAAACAGATTAAAAGAATCTAATTTGAAATCTAGAAGACTTGTCCGCGCACCACGCCTTACGCAGCATCACAAAGCAGCACGAATGAATTTGTAGAATGATCTGTTATGATTTGGGCTGGAATCACTATAGACGACAGAACTGATTTTATTGTTGTTCATGGTAGACTAAATGGCATAAATTACATCGAAAACCTCTTGGAGGACCATGTGGTGCCTGCTTCATATGGAGTCGGTCAAAATTTCATCCTAATACAGGACAATGCAAAGCCACCTACCGCCGGTATCACCAAAAACTTTTTGCAAGAACGTGGAATTCAGGTCATGGAATGGCCGGCGTTAAGTCCTGACCTGAATCCTATTGATCACGTCCTATTCAATTGAAATAGCAAAATAGTAGTAGGTAACCATGGCAACCAACAGTTTCAGATATCAAAAATTAATCATTGTCTTACTAAGGTATCTGAAATAACTGGTTGTCATGGTTACCTGCTATTTTGTATCCCAAAAATCGAGTGTTCTCGGTTTTTTTGAATAAATGTCTGCTGGAGCAGATTTTTCTAGAAAAATTCGAATAACTCGAGAACGGCCGAATCAAATTGCAAAAAGTAATGTTATTTATAAACCATGAAAACAGACAAATCCAAATATGTAAAAATATACAGGTGTTCCATTTAAAAAAATAAAGTAGGTGGCGACTTCCGGTGTAACCGGAAGTGCTGGAATTTTGAAAATATTTTAGTCGAAGAGAACGCAATTGATAATACTTAAGTCTGAATTCTCAAATTTTTATTTTGGCCAGAACCCCAGAAACGTCTAATGACCGGTGAAACACCCTGTATAAATATATCTCTGTGTGGGTAGGACACAGAGATATTTATTTTTTAATACATAATGTATAATACAATGTATTTTTGTTTGCTGATCGAATAGTTGGATTACTCATTTGTTGATTTATTATTTTTCTTTTTAGGTCTGCATTTTGCTGTATTTTTAGGAAGATAAATACGTTTCAGATTTCAGATATTTCCCTAGTTAAAACGTAAAACACACCTAGAACAATTTGAATCAGCAAAGTTTGAGTTATTTTAGATCGTTATGTGTTTTTTAGTTGTTATTGTGTAATTTAAAACCTTTGACGCAAGAATTACTAACTGACACTTCCAAAAACTTTAATTTTCAAAGAGTATTCTTTATAGAGTTGTTCTAGTGAAAATAATAGCTGTTCCAGATTGCTTTAGGTATTATAAGTATACAGTGTGTCCGTAAAGTAACGGATATAGGCGATAATAATTATAAACGGTTTATGGAAAAATCCCTGAAACGGGTCTAAAGATTTAAATTTTTTGCAACTGCTTGGTGTAGATTTTAAATTTCTTCCGCCATTTTTAAGCGAGTTATGACGTCATCGGTATTTTTTTCAAATAGCAATCCCACTTTTTTATTACGAAATATGAAAGAAGATTTTTTTCTGAATCTAATACAGTCAATATTAATATTGCTTACATAAGAAAATTTTCGAGAAAAATTACTTTAAAGTTTAACTACTTCAGATTTGTTGGCATGATGAAAATAGAAGTAGCCATGAGTAACTATGGTAACCAATTATTTTAAACAATTTCCTAAGTGTCAAAAACTGATTTAGTCAAGGACAGTAGAATCTAACAGGACTGCTACATGCATTGTATTTTTGTAGCCCACTATGGGTTGGTTGCCCGCACACTACGTCACACTATTTGCCACGCCCTGTTAACTGTCATTGACTACTATGCGTTTGCTGTGTGTTTTTAGAGATTTAGAGGTTACATGATAGACATTACTACGTCTAAAAAAATAAAACTTCAAAAATAATATGAATATGTCTACGATATAACCTCAAAAAATACACAGCAAACGCATAGAGCTGGGCGTGGCAAATGGTATGACGTAGTTAGCGGGCACGTTGTCACAACAATGAATGTAGCAGTCCTGGATTTAGTAAAACTTCTTGAAGTGTGGTGGCGCGCTATCTTGTTGGAATAACTGCCGTTGGAATTGAGTTGTGTCAACATTATTTAAAAAATTAAAATTTTTAGACCCCTTTCAGGGATTTTTTCATAAACCGTTTATTATGATTTTATCGCCTATATCCGTTACTTTATGGACACACTGTATATTTGTAATATGGCATTGAAAATAGAGAAACTATGGTCACAGCAATCAACTAGACATTTTGGCAGCCAAACCTATTTTTAGTTACAACTTCGTAATGCTGTATCCCATAATTTTCATTTTCTAGAACAATAACTAGAACAACTAGAACAACCCAGAACAACAAAGCAAATCTGATATTTCCAAAAATGGGGAGCTAGTCGAAAAACCTGTTTTTCTCGCCGAGTTTTTATTTTTTCTATTTTCTGCTTTGGAATAATGTAAAACAACTCTAAAACAATCTAGAACAACAATGAAAAATTTAAAAATCAAAAAATGGGGGGCTAACTTCCCGCACTCGTGTTATTAAACTTTTAATCCGTTTTTATGTCTAAAAATAACAAAGGGAATTATCCCCCCTTATCGTTTAACCGATCCCCTTCGAAAACCATTTCTAGGACACTAAATAGACTTTACGACCTAAACTGTAGGGCACCACTCGGAACTAACGCGATAGCAACTCCGGGACATACGGCCGAATTAAGTTGTCCGGTAGCAGCCGGTACGTTCGCTTCGATGGGACCTCCAAAAACGGAGACCAAAACCGATTCGAACTAGTTAATGGTCCTATAGATTGTTACCTGGTCGACAAATTAGGTCTTCGTCTAGAAACGGGGTAGCGCGTAGAGGTAATTTCTCTAGAGTCGAGTTCGAACACGTTTCGCTTCGATCACAATTTAGAACGATTAGAACCGATTAAGTATCTCTAAATTAGAGTTTATTCCAACTAAATTTATTGTGATGGTTATTTAAATCCTTCAGAAATATTTACCTGGTAATTCGCAGATGAAAGACGAAACAGATGGACCCCCACAAGTTAATGGGTGCCACCTATAATCAGTTGCGGGGTCCATCGAAACGCAGAGTGCTTCGGTAACTTTAGGAATGGGTTCTTGCCAATGGTCGTTGTTGGTTAAAAGATGGAAATCGCTGAAATATTAAAAATGAGTTATTTAGAAGGACCATCAAGTAAATTGCTTAAGGAATTAATTAAAAACAAAAAAATAACTTAATTTCTAGACGAATTGGGTCATTTTTTTTAGAGTATCGCTTTCCCGGTAGTTTCCATGAATAAATTTCCGGCCAAAATGCATTTTTCACGAGCCTTTTCCAAGCTGTCCCAGTTCTATTTAAGTTTTTATCGTCTACTCGACGAGGTCCGAAAAAGAATTAGTTCTGAAATTAACCCACAAATTGAATTTTATCCCCTAAATTATAATTAATTCAAAAAGGGCTAATTTAATATTTAAGAGTCATCACAAATTGATTGTTTTTGGGATTCACTCATTATTATTCGGTAATTCGGGTAATTTTAATCCCTAAGGTTGTCACAACTGTAACGAAATCCCCGGTCTGGTTTGCATTTAAATGTTATAGCCAACGGGCTGAACTGAATATTTCAATTCTGTTTAATCCCGAAATTGTGAGGGAACAATTACATTTCTATTCTAATTTAATTAAACACTTCATATCGACGCCCATTTCAAAACACTTACGTCCATATAAACTCGGGTTTGTTGCTATTTCGTTGAAGACCTATCCAAATACTCTCGGTGATGTCCAGTTCCCTTAGATAAGCTCTTATGGCATCGTATTGGGACGTAGAATCAACTGTGAAAATAAAAATCGAGTTAAATAAAATAAAAAAATTTTTAAAGTGGCTATTTTCATGTGGGGAATCGAATTTGGTGCTACGAGAAAAGGGCTCTCAACGTCGGCGTCGTCGGCCGTAACCGTGCTTTATTAACTTAATTTCACCCTGTTAAGGGTTCGCTTTTAGCTAAAATTCGAGCTAGCGTTTTGCTATATAGCAAGGCCGTAAATAGAGGTTCTAATTTCGGGGTGCCATAGCTTGAGCATTACGTTATTGCGGGTTTAATTTTACGCGGGGACCTTAAGAAATTGCTTTTCCCCGTCTCGGCGACCGTTGTTATTCCGAAATTTCGTTCCATCCAAATTGTATTGTTGCATTATATCGTTAATTTGCATGAGAACATTTTAAATTAAAAGTCTAATAGTTAATTTGCAATTTCAATTTAAAAGTTAGGTTTAAAAATAATTGGAAAAAAGTTATAAGTAGGGAAAATTGAACCGCCATCCGATAATGAAGAGCTGACGTCGGCTATGTGACGTTCCATCTATTTCGTACACTCATTATAGACGTTTAGGCAGCTAATTGACTTTACCATTTGATCAGCGAGGTGGAATGACTCGATAACAGCCTGTGTTGGCTTTATTTGATGGAATATGACCTAGTTTTTGTTATACATCGATGACTTCATCGAAATTATTAATCGAATTATTACACTTGATGCTTTGATATTATTTCAATTCGTTTTTTAACAATTTAATATTGATTTTGTGCATGAAATGAAGCTTTTGTGAGTCTATTGATGGAAAAAATTTAGTTAAGGTTATGAATTTATATCGACGAAACCAATTCACAGAAACCATTTAAATTTTCAAGAAAAAAAGAGATTGATTCTTGTTTTATAACATCAAAAAGTTTCATTCTATAAATATAAAAATTTTATTCAAGCAACTTTCATTTAAGTTAACAATACGAAATAATCACTACGACCGTATTTTGAAGAGTTGGGAAGTGATTAATATCTTAAATTAAAGCTTAAAGACTCTCTTTTTGAATAAGGTGTAAAAATAAAGGGGTACGATTAAAAAAATTACTAGGAAAAAAATTTTATATGAAAACCTGCTAATTGGGGTTATGCCAAAAAAGTAAAAATTTCAAAAAATCACTCCGGCCTTATTTTGAGGAATTAGGAAGTGATTAATATCTCAAATTAAAGCTTAAAGACTCTATTTTTGAATAAGATATAAAAATATAGGGGTACGATCAAAAAAATTTCTAGGAAAAAAATCTTATATGAAAACCTGCTAATTGGGGTTATGTCAGGAAAAGTAAAAATTTCAAAAAATCACTCCAACCTTATTTTGAGGAATTAGGAAGTGATTAATATTTTAAATTAAAGCTTAAAGACTCTATTTTTGAATAAGGTGTAAAAATATAAGGGTACGATCAAAAAAATTTCTAGAAAAAAAAATCTTATATGAAAACCTGTTAATTAGGGTTATGCCAAAAAAGTAAAAATTTCAAAAAATCACTCCAACCTTATTTTGAGGAATTAGAAGGTGATTAACATCTTAAATTAATGCTTAAAGACTCTATTTTTGAATAAAGAGTAAAAATATAGGGGTACGATCAAAAAAATTTCTAGGAAAAAAATCTTATATGAAAACCTGCTAATTGGGGTTATGTCAGGAAAGTAAAAATTTCAAAAAATCAGTCCAACCTTATTTTAAGGAGTTGGTAAGTGATTAATATCTTAAATTAAAGCTTAAAGACTCTATTTTTGAGTAAGATGTAAAAATAAAGAGGTAGCAACGAAAAAAATCGAGGAAAAGAATCTTATATGAAAACCTGTTAATTGGGGTTATGCCAAAATAGTAAAAATTTCAAAAAATCACTCCGGCCTTATTTTGAGGAATTAGAAAGTGATGAATATCTTAAATTAAAGCTTAAAGGCTCTATTTTTGAATAGGGTGGAAAAATATAGGGGTATGATCAAAAAAATTTCTAGGAAAAAAATCGTATATGAAAACGTGCTAATTGGGGTTATGTCAGGAAAAGTAAAAATTTCAAAAAATCACTCCAACCTTATTTTAAGGAGTTGGTAAGTGATTAATATCTTAAATTAAAGCTTAAAGACTCTATTTTTGAGTAAGATGTAAAAATAAAGGGGTACCAACGAAAAAAAATCGAGGAAAAGAATCTTATATGAAAACCTGTTAATTGGGGTTATGCCAAAAAAGTAAAAATTTCAAAAAATCACTCCGGCCTTATTTTTAGAAATTAGGAAGTGATTAATATCTTAAATTAAAGCTTAAAGACTATATTTTTGAATAAGGTGTAAAAATATAGGGGTAAGATTAAAAAAATTTCTAGAAAAAAAATCTTATATAAAAGCCTGTTAATTGGGGTTATGTCAAAAAACTAAAAATTTCAAAAAATCACTCCGACCTTATTTTGAGGAATTAGAAAGTGATTAATATCTTAAATTAAAGCTTAAAGACTCTATTTTTGAGTAAGATGTAAAAATAAAGGGGTACCAACGAGAAAAAATCGAGGAATACAATCTTATATGAAAATCTGCTAATTGGGGTTATGGCAAAAAAGTAAAAATTTCAAAGAATCACTCCAACCTTATTTTAATTAGTTGCTAAGTGATTAATATCTTAAATTAAAGCTTAAAGGCTCTATTTTTGAGTAAGATCTAAAAATAAAGTGGTACCAATGAAAAAAAATCGAGGAAAAGAATCTTATATGAAAACCTGTCAATTGGGGTTATGGCAAAAAAGTAAAAATTTCAAAAAATCACTCCGGCCTTATTTTGAGGAATTAGGAAGTGATTAATATCTTAAATTAAAGCTTAAAGACTCTATTTTTGAATAAAATGTAAAAATATAGAGGTACGATCAAAAAAAATTCTAGGAAAAAAATCTTATATGAAAACCTGCTAATTGGGGTTATGTCAGGAAAAGTAAAAAATTTCAAAAAATCACTCCAACCTTATTTTAATTAGTTGGTAAGTGATTAATATCTTAAATTAAAGCTAAAGACTCTATTTTTGAGTAAGGTATAAAAATGAAGAGGTTACAACTAAAAAAATTCTAGCAAAAAGATATCATTTGAAAACATAGTAATTGCAGTTATGTCAAAAAAATTTAAAAAATTACTACGACTTTACATCCCTCCATATTTCACTCCGTTAGTGTCCAAAATATAAATACCTTTCTTTTGTATCAGAAACATGAAGGATTTTTTCCCCAACAATATAAACGACAAAACTTTTTTTACCTACAAAACTAAGAGGTTTTCGATTTAACGAATTTCCACGATTTAGGGTTTCGTTTAAGTTCGTCTCATTTGAACGCGTTTCATTACGAGGTCTCGCCGGAAAGTTCGTCAATTTCCGGTCCGTTTTCTGTCGAGGTTGTTTCACGTTTTAATTTCACTCGGGGGGAAAAAGAGAAACCAAACGAATTGCGATTTATTACGGTTTTTTCGTCTCGTCGAGAGAGGGATTAATGCCCTCTGATTTCCGCGAAAGGATCTCGCGTTTTATTAAATTTCAATCCAATTTGGTGTCTGTGAAAGGGGCACGATTCGAAACGTTCTAATCCGGGATTATCTTGGTCTCTCTTCAACTTTGAATTGAAGGAATACTAAAAAAAAAATCAAGTTAAAAAGTTACAGGATAAATTTTTTCAAATGTAAAATTATTTTCAATTTGCGCGAACAAGGTCCCGAAAACTATTTCAATTAACTGAAAACCCTTGAAACAATACCATCGCTTCGTTTACTAAAGTAGACCGAAACTAAATTCAAGTGTTCCAAATAGCTTTTCGACCTTTAACCGTTGGTTTAACTGAAACACAAATGGTCCATTTATTTATAAAAATACATATTCATATTTTAAAATAACACGTGAGGTGCCAAAACAATGTGCAGCAATCCCATTTTGGAAGATGATCATGTCTCGTGTCTCTGGAACAGTGGTAATCCTTAATGCATCCCGACGGCGACGTCCCGGCGCCTTTACACCAAGGACACATATAGGAGGATGAGGTGGGGTGCTTCTCTAGATGCAAATTTGCTCCCCCTCTCCCTCTTTGATGTGCTAAACAATGCCACCGTATAACTCGTTCCGGATCCGCAATCCCGGATGAGAATATCGCGACCCCTTTCGCAACAAGATATGGTAATTTGACGAGGACGTCAAACAAATTATCACTGAATAATGAAAATACATTTTTTAATAAAGAATTGAGTTTGTTTGCTAAAATTTCAGTTAAATTCGTTAATATTTTTGTGTGAATCAACCATAAAATCGTAACAGCATGCAAAATATTTGATCGTTTTAATTAAGTTGCATATGGTTCGATTTTAACGCAACGTTCTATTAACAAGACAATTAAATTTTAAATAACAACGTTTGCATTGATAATAAATATATTTTTAGTTTTTAAATATTTTATTTTGTTTCGTTTCGAATTTATTTGGATTCTGCTAATCCTAAATTAATTAGGATCGAAGGGGTTTATTTTGATATGATTTCACCTCAATTAACCGGGCTATAATTCGAACTCTAATTAATTAATGATTAATTTGAATAGATCCGGGAAATACTGAATTAATGTGTACATTGTTAAATGAACAGTACATTTAATTATCTTCAATATTGTCTAATAATTCTAATAAATATCATTATAAACAATTTTTTTTGAAATTCTCATATTGATTACAAATCTTGTTTCGGGGGAATCAGAAATTGTTGGAATTTGGTGTGTTTATGGTATTCACTCCCGTGTTGTACGCGAGTATTATTTTGTAATTGAAATGCACATTTGTGATCGGGAATGCTATTTCCAAACATCTGCATTATTCGCAGAATTCGAATTTTTGGACCACAAAGCGTGACGGGTGAGCTAAATAACTTGCTAAACAAAACCGGGGTTAAATCCTATGATCAATAAATAATTACAATCATTACAATAAATTATTGGTGTTCCGTTTGCAATGTCGGAGAAATTATTGACAAAAAATGTGAAGGGTGATATGGGCAAGATCACAAAAATTTCTAGGATAAAAATCTTATGTGAAAATCTACTAATTGGGGTTATGTCAAGAAAAGTAAAAATTTCAAAAAAATCACATCTATATTATTTTAAGGAGTTATTAAATGATTAATGTCTTAAATTAAAGCTTAAAGACTGTATTTTTGAGTAAGATCTAAAAATAAAGGGGTACCAACGAAAAAAAATCGAGGAAAAGAATCTTATATGAAAACCTGTTAATTGGGGTTATGCCAAAAAAGTAAAAATTTCAAAAAATCACTCCGACCTTATTTTGAGGAATTAGAAAGTGATTAATATCTTAAATTAAAGCTTAAAGACTCTATTTTTGAGTAAAGTGTAAAAATATAGAGGTACGATCAAAAAAAATTCTAGGAAAAAAATCTTATATGAAAACCTGCTAATTGGGGTTATGTTAGGAAAAGTAAAAATTTCAAAAAATCACTCCAACCTTATTTTAAGGAGTTGGTAAGTGATTAATATCTTAAATTAAAGCTTAAAGACTCTATTTTTGAGTAAGATGTAAAAATAAAGGGGTACCAACGAGAAAAAATCGAGGAAAAAAATCTTATATAAAAACCTGTAAATTGGGGTTATGCCAAAAAAAGTAAAAAATTCAAAAAATCACTCCGACCTTATTTTGAGGAATTAGGAAGTGATTAATATCTTAAATTAAAGCTTAAAGACTCTATTTTTGAATAAAGTGTAAAAATATAGGGGTACAATCAAAAAAATTTCTAGGAAACAAATCTTATATGAAAACCTGCTAATTGGGGTTATGTCAGCAAAAGTAAAAATTTCAAAAAATCACTCCAACCTTATTGTGAGGAGTTGGTAGGTGATTAATATCTTAAATTAAAGCTTTAAACCTCTATTTTTGAGTAAGATGTAAAAATAAAGGGGTACCAACGAAAAAAAATCGAGGAAAAGAATCTTATATAAAAACCTGTAAACTGGGATTATGCCAAAAAAAGTAAAAAATTCAAAAAATCACTCCGACCTTATTTTGAGGAATTAGGAAGTGATTAATATCTTAATTTAAAGCTTAAAGGCTCTATTTTTTAATAAAGTGTAAAAATATAGGGGTACAATCAAAAAAAATTCTAGTAAACAAATCTTATATGAAAACCTGCTAATTGGGGTTATGTTACGAAAAGTAAAAATTTCAAAAAATCACTCCAACCTTATTTTAAGCAATTGGTAAGTGATTAATATCTTAAATTAAAGCTTAAAACCTCTATTTTTGAGTAAGATCTAAAAATAAAGGGGTACCAACGAAAAAAAATCGAGGAAAAGAATCTTATATAAAAACCTGTAAATTGGGGTTATGCCAAAAAAGGAAAAATTTCAAAAAATCACTTCAACCTTGATTTGAGGAATTAGGAAGTGATTAATATTTTAAATTAAAGCTTAAAGACTCTATTTTTGGATAAGGTGTAAAAATAAAGGGGTAAGATTAAAAAAATTCCTAAGAAAAAGATCTTGAATAAGCTATAAAAATATAGAGATAAGATCGGAAAAAAATCTAGAAAAAAAGTCTTAATTAATAATTGTTTTAATTATGTAATCACGTAAATGCATTTCTGATTTTTTGTAAATACTAAAAACAGTTTCGTTAATATAGTTAGGGAAAAATCCTTTATATTTATGATAGAAAAAATTGTGTATTTATATTTTTTGTGTTAACAAAGTTGGAAACGAACGAAGCGAAAAATGGGGTATGCTTTGTTTACCGCAATTACAGTGAAATTTTTACCAAGCTATAAATTGTACGTAATTGAGTTTACAGTGGGTTGTCTGCAGCATAAATTTTGTGTTAATTCCGCAACGGCAACCCAGTTTAACCGCTTACATAAACTTTAGTAAACCTTAGGGTCAAAATAGGTAAGATTTAAATTATTCATAATCTTTTTTATTTATCTTGTTAACGTTTAAAATAAATCATCGGATGAAAACTCTCCCCTAGGGTTGGTTCGTCACGTCATTTTATCATCTGATTTTATAAAGATCCATTTTTCAAAACAAAACGTGATGTTTGCTGACATGTGAAACACAATAAAACGACAATTCGTTATCGAAACGAAAACTCTTTGTCGCTTGTTAGTGTTCCGCCCGACCGTTTGTAACATTACAATTGCCCAGTACGTACACACCGAATCCTTTGTGAACGATCCGTTTGCCTTGTACACTATGGCAAAACCGACAGGCAAACAGATCACTTCGGATAATGATTAATTAACCCGCGCCGTTTCGATGTTTGATTGCAAACTCTCCACCGAATAAACCAAACCATCGACGGTATTAAGAAGACTTAGACTTTGCAAATACTGACATGACGTTTAAACATTTCATTGTAATTATGCTGGGATTATTAAACAAGCATTTCGAATCACTTTGGGATGATTTACTTAAGATTTTATTGAAAATTGGTGGGTTTAGATTAAAAGTGGGAAAATGAAACAAAAAAAGAAAAAAAAATAGAGATAGGGGAAGTTATTTATAGTCCTTTTTTATCACGTAATCTGCCCGACGTAGAAAGAGAAATCGATAATTGTCACAAAAACAGAAAAAAATGAATTATGGCCGTGGTATTGTGTTTGTTTTTAACGGGTCCTCGAATATCCGACAATTAAACAATTTCAATTGGCTAGTATTGGATAATTTATATATACACGGACCACGCACGTCAACTTGCCCAATGTAAACGTTACGGTCACAGTTATTGCTGTAGCAATTTGCGTGAATTATGAGCTATGTGTGATGAAACTGAAAACGTTATGCTTTTGAAAAAAATTTCATTTGGGTCAAGATTTCAACAAATCAAATGAATACCAAAAGTTTATCAAATATATCAACAATAATATGAACTGTTAAATAATGATGTCTAAAGAACTTGATTTCAATTTGATAAAAAAAAGGTTTGAAAAAAACCACAAATTCGAGGAGGCTATATCCGATCTGATTACTGATTTCCAACGGTCCTCGTACTACTTGTAGTGAGGGTCCTTTGTGAAGAAAACGCGTGCTTCGTGCATCGTCGACGAATTGAATGCAGTCATCAAGGCAACCGTGTAATCTTGTAACCCAATTTCTTTGTCCGTTTCGATCCCTCTCGCATTGGCCGTCCCCGGGCGAAACGAAAAAAGAATTTTTTTTGCAGACCGTAATTTATCGAATCCTTTTGACTTTCAAGCCTTCGAAATTCTCAACGGGGAATCTTAGGGTAGATCTTGTAACCTGGTCACGTTTTTAACCTTCCTCGTGGTGAGATAATTTGGGGTCTTCTTGCGTGGTAATTTTATTTCAACCCCTTGTATCATTACGGTAAGGAATAGAATATGTAAGAATATACAGTGAAAAATATATTTCCATAGAAATCCGATACTTTTTAATTCTAGGTTTAGTGTTAGTTCTAGTTTTATTACAATCTTTTAAGTCCATTTTCATCTCGATGTAATTAGTCAATAGGTTTTGATAAAGTTATACTGAGATGATGTAAATGTTTAATTTATTGTTCTATACCGGGTTTCGGACCCTACCCTTCTTCAGTAGTAACCGTCAGAAAACCTTTACAAAAGGCAAACATACATTTAAAAGAGATAGTGATAAACTAGAATTATAATTAAAGTAAGGTAGTTGTTAACTGAGTTGTTATACATTTGTATAACAACTATATACATTTGTAAGTTCTAGTTTTACACTGTCACTAGAACTAATATAAGACCTAGAACTAGAATCATTCGTTTCTAGTTATCGATATAGTGTTAGTCGTAGTATTGCACTAGCACTATCGTTAATTAGATGAAATGCTTAAAATTAAAAAAAAAAATTCAAAAGTTTGTTAAGTTTTATCGAGATTATCGTTATGACCTCGAAATTATAGCGTCTCGCCCAGAATCAANCGTTTCTAGTTATCGATATAGTGTTAGTCGTAGTATTGCACTAGCACTATCGTTAATTAGATGAAATGCTTAAAATTAAAAAAAAAAATTCAAAAATTTGTTAAGTTTTATCGAGATTATCGTTATGACCTCGAAATTATAGCGTCTCGCCCAGAATCAACCTTGAAAGCAATTTTTTTTGTTCTAGTGACAGTGGTAGATAATGCTAGTTAACATAAGATATCACTATGTTGCATATTTTTATTGAATTAAAACTAGAACTAAATCTAGACCTAGAACTAGAAAGTATCGGGTTTAGCCGTGCATCTTCAGAATGTTTCTAGTTCTAGGTCTAGTATTAGTTCTAGTTTTACACCAGTTAGAAGTAACACAAGAACTAAAACTAGAATCATTCGGATGTTTCTAGTTCTCGGTTGTGTCTTAGTTCTAGTATTGCACTAGCACTATCACTAGAACTAACACAAGGCCTAGAACTAGAATCATTCGGGTTTTGCTGTCTGGAGAGACGTGTGGCTAAATCCGAATGTTTCTAGTCTCGGTCTAGTGTTAGTTCTAGTTTTACACTAGCACTATCACTAGAACTAACACACGACCTGTAAATATACGACGTGTAAAACTAGAACTAACACAAGACCTAGAACCAGAATCATTCAGCCGTACGTTTCTCAAGACAGCTAAACCCGAATGTTTCTAGTTTTAGGTCTAGTGTGTGACACCTTAATTACGACAACAAAAACATACATATAATAATCAACACATTTACAACATCAAACACAACACGGGTCCTCGCCTAGCTCAATTGGAGATTGGGTTGGGTAGAATTTCTTTAAGGCGCCACACAGGCGCCTTAAATTATAATAAAATTATCTGACCTTGACTGTGATGAACCTCATCCAGTAACTTTCTTCTTCAGCAACGCCTTCCAGAACTTAGAAAAGGGTGGATTCCAAAAATTGACTCGCAATATAAAATTTAATAATTTGTTTTCTCCCAACAGGAAATGCAAATAAACCAAAAAAAAAAAAAAATGTTCTCAAATACAAAAGGCCTAAAGCGAAAATAAAGAGAATTAGGAAAAGAAATAGAAATGTAAAAGAAGGGAGAAGAAAAAGGAAAAAAAGGAATTTTGTTAAATAACGCAAAGATTGTTAAAGTGTCGTAAATTTAGGATTAAAAGAAAAGTCTTACTTAAGGATTAAATAATCATTTCCCAAACTATTTCGCACACAAGTGTTAGATCCTCCAAATAAGGAAAATACAAATTTCCAACCAAATAATTTTAAAATTACCAAAATGGCTATCACCAAAAATTTCCGAAACTCACAGGTGTGGCACGTATCGAAGCTGGTTTTAAAGAGAACGAGAATCGTCTCTGAAGACTTGTAAAAATACTGTCGTTGTACAAAAAACGTACGCATAAACAACATTTTAATAAAAGAAATTAAAAGAAAATAGGAGAGAGAATTGAAATTAGAAATAAGAGGAATATAAAAATGGAAAAGTAAGTACGCTGCTAAAAAAAAAATAAAATACAAAGAAATGTATTAATAAACAATAAAAATAAATAAACATATTACGTTACGCGTATTATGCAACCCAAAACCTTCCTTCTTTGACAACACAAAACAAATTTACACCAAAACAATACATTAAAGACCTACTAAAAAAAATCAGAGTTAGTTCTAGTATTGCACTAGCACTACCACTAGAACTAACACAAGACCTAGAACTAGAATCATTCGGCCAGAATTAATGGAAGATGAAAAATTAATGATTAGAAAGAGTGAGTAGATGTTTAATTGATGGAGGAAACAATTTTTCTGTTTCTTTTTTCAATGTTAATTAGATAAAATGCTTAAAATTAGAAAAATTTGTATAATTTGTTAAATTTTATCGTTATGACCTCGAAATTATAGCGTCTCGCCCATAATCAACCTTGAAAGCAATTTTTTTAATTTTAGTATTTGATTGGATTAGAAATCTCTGCATAACAACCTTTGATGTGGTAAACGTTTTGTAATTAAGAAATGAAACTTATGTGGTTATAAAAACTGAGTCAGTAGATTCTCAACATGTATACATATCATTTTTAAGAGAACTCGTTGAAGCCACAATTTATTTTAGTTGACATTTAAAACATTGTAACTCCTTTTCTTTTAGTCTTAAAATAGAATAAGAACAAAACAGTGAAAAGAATAAGTTTAGAAGACGAGCGGAGCTCGTTCTACTTTTAGTGCTCGCAATGTGTCTCCCAACTGGGGAATTATTTAGCGATTTCGTTCCCCCGAGGGTCCCGGTATCTCTTATTTTACGTCCTGCGGGTCCGACCATAAAACGAACGGGGGTGCACTAGCACCGCTGTTACTACAACAACCCCTATACACGGTCTCGGCAGACCACACATTAATTAAATATTGATCCCCGAAGCGATACGGTTACGTAAACTGATCTCCACAAAGTCCTCACATCACTTCCGATTGGTTTTCAACCTTTTCCGGAAACTACAAGATTGCTTCCGGTCTCTTATTTCTAAGTTAATTTAGACGTTGAAAATAACTAGAAATTTGTACGCCGAGAACAAGGATAATGGAGGGTTGCTTAGGACAAGGGATGAGATTCCGTGTAATTCCCTTCTATTAACGAGAATGCGGGAATGTCCCCCGAGGGGATGTAATGGAGGGGGGTAGTTCTGGAGCATGTCAATTGTCCTACTGGCTAACAGGACATAGCCCAGTGTCGAGAGACTAATGAAGGTGAAGATTGGCAGAATTGAATCGGATGTCGATCGATATTGGAGAATGGGATGGTGACCCGTTTTTCCCTATTCTCATATACAAGAAAAGCACGGTTTTTTCTTTTAGCACATAATTTCCGAAATTTAACGTGAAACGTTTCTCTCCCCTCCGGTTGGCTTGAATAATTTTGCATTTTATTACCGGAGGCTCTCGTATCTCCCCTCGCTTTGAACCGTATTTTTGTCACAATAACCCTAAATTATTTCGGAACTATACGAACCAAGCGGACCAGACTCGTATTTTTTTCCCAAAAATTATATATGAATTTAAAATATATCACCCTTTGGGGACGTGCCCTGTTTTCCATCGTCATTTTCAATGCAACCGGCGTAAAATTTTTTTTTCGATTTTTTTTTGCTCACCATTAGTCTACTTTATGATAGCAAAACTCGACTCTCGCGTTTATTGGCGCGAAAAGCGATGTATCCCGTTTCCCCTTTAATACCACAAAATATTACTGGCGATAACCTCGAAAAGCTTTTGTGTTAAAAACTTTTAAAACCGATCAAATTGGAATTTATTAACCATTCGAAAATCGAATAATCAAATACACTTTATTAAAAGTCGCATGCGCAATAATATGTTTCCCCTTAAATAAGATAACGCGACTGCGCTGAACCATTAAGTTCGAAGTCTATTTACACATTAAACCACAACATTACACAACTACTTCACGACATATTCCGCAATTTAGTACCCACGTCGGGTTGCCATATAGTTTTTAATGAAATTTCCGCACCTCGGGCTTCGTTACCCCCGACTAAGAGAAGGTCCTAAGGCCGTCTAAATGGAGTTTAGTAAAGCGGTGGTGGTCGTCGCGGTAAACTTTGCAAATGGACCGAAACCCCTTTGATCGCGAACCCCTCAAATTGCCGGTACCAGTCCGACCCCGAAGGCACTTCCGGCCTCGCGGGCTAATGGATTATGAAGTCCATTGTGCAATTAGGAACGGGAGCGGCCGATTTAATTGCCCTCCCTTGTTCCGCCACGACCGCCATAAATTCGTTAAAACCTGTCCGCATCGAATACGCTTTGATTGCAACTGCTCTCGATTTCGATTTGCACTCGATCAACGTTTGTAGCGACGCCATCAAACCGAACCGGTTTGAACTCGCTAATTTAAAACCAGCCATCGGTGTAATGTCACTTCAAGTATGGAAATGATGTTATGTTTTTAAATTTGATTTTAAAAATTAAGTTTTTTTTTAAGAAGACTAAACAAAGGATGAGGGTGATGAAAGTCTTTAGATCTATGTTGAATGTGACACTGCGATATAGGCAGACCAACATCTTTATCAGAGAAAGATAGAGAAGAGGTGGTAGCAGCATGTGGGAAGAATTGATGAGAGGAGATTGGCTTGATTGAACAGGGAAGGCACGAAATTGATGAATTGATAATATTTAAACTTATCAAAGGTTGTTGGAAATGTTGCAAAGGTATAATTTTCTGCCAACAGTATACAGGGTGAGTTATCAGTATCTCGGCGGACGATAAAAAATGTTTTATACAAAAGTTGTTTGACTCACCACTTTTTATTACGTTAAATTATTTTCACTTATACAGTATGTTCTATTTAAGCGTAATGTAGATTTTTTTTAATGGAACACCCTATACATTTTATCATATTATGAATAGCATTAAATTTGTTTATACAACCATATATGTTACTAACTCATAGCGTTCATAGCTCCTGAGATATTCAATTGTGTTCATTGCAGGATCTTTTTAAAAATGATGTAAAAACGACATTTTTTCCAGTTTCACCTTGAAACTATGTCAAATAATAGTCAAAGCCAATAGATAAATGATAGTAACCAAAGATATTAGATACGCTATACAGCGTGTTCAGAAAGCTTAGTTACTTTTGATGTTTTTCAAATGGCTTTATCATAAGTTTCTTAAAAGAAACACCCTGTATATTGTGTGCTGGTTGAATTGCCCATCAAGTTACCTTTAATTAATGATAAGTATGTCATATCTCTAACTTTAGTAGTTTTCCTGATATTTAGGATTTAAAGAATAATGTGTAATAAAATATGCGTTATTGTACTTAATATTATATTCTGTCTATGTTTATCAGTTTTTTTTGTTCTTCCTTTTATTATTTGGTTCATAATTTATAATGTAAAATAATTTTACTGCCATACCGAGAAAATAAGGTGTACATGTTAAGAGATACCTCAAGATCTTTTATCTTAAATGGTATTTTAATATAATATTATTGATTTAGAAATGACAGACAAACAAAAAAGAAAAAACAAAAAAAATGACAAAAAAAGGACAGAATATATTACATTCTGTCACTTTTTTAAGTACAATAATGACATTTTATTACACATGTTTCATTAAATTCTAAAACTAATAAAGGAAAACTATTAAAGTTGTATATATGACATACTTATCATTAATTAAAGGGAACTTGATGATCAATTCAACTAGCACACAATATACTTCTATTTAAAAAACTTAAGAAAAAGCCATTTAAAAAACATCAAAAGTAGCTAAACTTTATAAACACCCTGTATAGTGTATCTAATATTTTTGAATACTATCATCTACCTACCAGCTTTGACTATTGTCTGACGTAGTTTCAAGACAAAATCAGAAAAAGTGTCGTTTTTACATCGTTTTTAAAAAAATCCTGTATGGGCACATTTTGGAAGAACAAATAAATATCTCAGGAACTGTAAAATAGTAACATATACGGTTGTATAAACAAAGTTAGTTGTATTCATAATATGATAAAATATACAGGGTGTTTCATTTAAATAAATTTACGTACTCTCCGTTACGCTTAAATGGAACATCCTGTATAAGTGAAAATAATTATATTCAACTCTCTATATTTTAAGAACTAAAACGGTTAGATCCAAAAACTTAGTTGAAAAATGATGAGCTCTAAGATACGCAACTTTGCCCTCATTTAACCATTTCTGTATCTCTTATGGTTTCTGAGATCCCAGTGGTGGGGGTCGAATTTAAACTATACAGGGTAAATACAGTCTTATACTTAAAAGATAGCACTATCTGGTCTTATGTCACCATTATCTTCATCTCTACCAACAGTATATATAATCTTATCCCAGCAGTTTCTACCTTCTTATAAGGATATTTGATCTTCTCTTGACGAAATCTAGTATTCTGTCATGTGTTGTGTTCTGAAAGCAACATCCAAAGTTATATCAGCAGTATCTAGATTTCTGCCAACAATGTTATCCTTCTGATAAACAGTATCTAAATAATCTGCTACGATTAGTAATCCACTTTTCTGCAAGCAGCAAGTGCAACTATTTAAGTGCAAGTGCATAATAGTTTTATAACTATAGTTACTGCATTCAAATATTGCGATTTATATCAAATTCCTGGTATAAAATGACTCATTAGTTTAATTTTTTTAAAAATTATCTTGATTATTAAATAACGACTAAGATCATTCGTGATCTCGTTAAGGAGAAAACTTTTCCAGTAATGAATAAACACGAAAACTTTTAGACGACGTTCGTTTTCGAAAGTTTTAATGTTCCCTATTCACGGGTCTTCCCTTATCTTCCTTTTTTGTACACAATTTAAAAGTTCTTGGGTTTTCGTCTGAAATAGATCCACGCTGGGTTTAATATAACTTTGGAACTACTTAGTTTTAGATATATGTAAGTGGTCTTCTAAAATATAAACTCAAAAAAGATTTTGCTACTTTTTATTATTAAATAAATTTGTTTGAATAAAAACAACAAAATGATTGTGTGGTAAATAAATGCTGTTTACATAAAAGACCCGATTTTTCCAGAAAACTCCGAAAAGAGTGGTCGTGTTATTTCGCTTCACCTTTTTTTTGTTCTTTATTTGTTCAGCCTTTAGTGAAAATACGATCAGAGACCTTTGGGTCTCTTTTATCTACGTTTTCGGAGCCTTACAAACTACAAGCAAAACGAGGAACTACGTTCACGAGTAAATTTTCATAGCCTTTCAAGGTTTAAATTGCCTCTGGGGTTGGAGTTATAAAACTTTTCCTTTCGCCAGAAAAGATTCGAAAAATTAAAAAGAAAAATTGTTTCAATATTTTCACGGATTTGCACAGATAAGATACGCGGGGTGAAATCAATAAAATATGAATTGCAGATTCGAGTAAACTTCATTCTGTAGTTTCCACAACTAGTCAACTAGAAGATTAAGTCTACTATTATTGCAGAAAGTTAATAGTTGAACCTGTGGGGCTTTAAGTTTCAACAACTACATTTAACTGAAACTAAAATTAACGGTCGAACAAACTTCACGAGTTTACAACACGAAAACGAGGACGAATTTTTTAAATAATTTATGTCTTACCTTCTCTTTCAAATTTCGTGCATCGAAATGAAATTTTCTAAGGGTCGGAAACCTTCTTCACTTGAAAGACACGTGACGGGGCGAACTTTTGAAGGAAAGTTGAGTAACGAACCTCTCTCGCTTCTAGAAATGTCGTCGTCGTTGGGGAAAGTGACATGGGCCCGGGGGTTTCGTCATATTAAATTCGTGCCACTGTTTGCTTTGCGATTTAACGTTTTAAACTGTTTAAACTTACCCCTCGTAACGTTCCCAAGAACGGAAATCGTGAAATTACCGAACGAAGACTTCGAAATTGTGCGATCAAATGGAACGAGGCAAATATTGGAGTTCGGTTGCAGCTTTGAAACTGTTCGCCTACAAGTTTACCGTTCAAGAAACTTGTATTTCCTTTAATAATCTAACCAAACTCAATTAAATTTGTTATCTTGAAACATTTTTTGAAATTTTTATGGTTTCCATCGGTTAAAAGGATTTAATTCGTTTTCAGGTTAAAAGTGGCAGTTCATTTGCCACTTTTGAACGTTTGATTTCGAGTCGGGCTTAATTGAAATCGGCAGTTGCATTGTCGCCCCAAAACCTAATCGGAAACCGACGCTGGGCGTCGCGATGCATTTATTTACTAAAGCGAATTGCGTGCATGTTCCAGCAAACACAAAAAAACTAATCACCGAAAAGCCATCAAAGTAAAGCCCGATTTAAATCTATTCAAATTAAAATAAATTAAAATCTGACCTAATTTATGTGTATTTTAACGAATCTGAGTAATATTTTAGGTGGTTTTTAAACCGCGTTCTTTTTTAATAAAAAGATTCGAACCGTTAAAACAAAGAAACGGGAATTATGGCACCATCTGCATCTTTAATTATTCATCAAGCTTTTATAACGCAGCGCGAATTTCCCCATTCAACGCTCTTCTTTTCAAGTTTTCACCAGTTTTAATATTAAAATTCTCTCCCCGTGCTTTTCATCAAATATGAATTCAACACGACGACGATGGATGGTTGACAAATGATTTGTATATTGTAAAAAGATTTCAACCAATACCCCATGATGATTTACACAAATATTTTGCATCAATTCCCCATATACCGGGAATTTTATATAACTACTATGCACTTGCACTGTCCCATATAAAATGCAACATAGTTTTTGCCATTGTTCCAGTTATATCCACTTCCCAGGTTTTTCCCTTATACCTAAGACAAGTGCTTTATACTGCCTTCACTGAAGATTTAAAATCGTTAATCAAACAATCTAGCTTGACGTCACACAAGCGCATAGCAACAGAGAGTCTACCTAAAAATTTATGTGGTTGTGTTTCCAGTCCGGTCGTGTTTTAACTAAATTCTTATCGGTTTGCTTAAGAACATAGGTAACAAATAGTATAATTAATGTCTGGTAACATTGGCACTATGTAAATGTTTGTCTGTACTGGTGTTCATATTTCGATGGGTTTGCAGGGTATCTCAGTTATTATGAAAGATAGAAAGTTGCGGCTTTCGCGAACCTGAGCTACTTTTTTGTGAAACTTACAATGGCGCAAACCAAATTTTCATAGCCCTCTTCGTTTTTGATATACAGGGAGTGTTTGAAATTTACGTTTTTCAGACACCTGCTGTATCTCGGCTATCCGGAAACTTAGTAAATAAGTAAAAACGGGTTCTAATAGATTTTTTCACGTGGAATCCAATGGTGCACGTAGAATTTTTCTAGTCATCACGGTTTTTGAGTTATAAACACAACTCAAATACTGAATACTCAACTTCTAAAATACTTAACTCTTTATAACTCAAAAACCGTGATGACTAGAAAAATTCTACGTGCACCATTGGATTCCACGTGAAAAAATCTATTAGAACCCGTTTTTACTTTTTTACTAAGTTTCCGGATAGCCGAGATACAGGAGGTGTCTGAAAATCGTAAATTATGAAACACTCCCTGTATATCAAAAACGAAGAGGCCTATGAAAATTTGGTTTGCGCCATTGTAAGTTTCAAAAAAAAGTAGCTCAGGTTCGCGAAAGCCGCAACTTTCTATCTTTCATAATAACTGAGATACCCTGCAAACCCATCGAAATTTGGACACCCTGTACATTTAGTGATTTTTGTTCACGAGTTTCTATAAATTAAAAGTGGCTATAAATAGAACACATATAAAATATTTTTCCATGTATAGTCACTAAGATGGCTATATTTAGACAAATGTTGTGCCAATTTTAGCCAGGATATAGGTCTATTTAGACCATTGATGAAAACAAGAAAAAGAAAACAAAGGAAAATATTAATAGATCTGTGCAAAGAAATAAAGGTCCTATTCATCAATACTCTTCAGAACAACATGCACGCGCACTTCAAGCACTAGAACAAGATGGAATGGCTGTTTCAAAGACCAGTGGTAGTTTTGCAGCGCCTAGAACAATTTTGCGTGATAAGTTAAGTGGTAAAACTTCAGCAAAGCTGGAAAAAGTTGGAAAAAAGTGTTTTCTAGCTAAGAATAATATATAAGCACTGATTAAAAACTAAAAACAACATTGTTTCTGTAATAAAACTACAAGTTTACTTGAACAGCAGTGTTTATAGCCAATCAATGTCAAATAGTAGCCCATGTTTTGGCAGTTTGATTCCTATATTATTTCTAGATAAGGATATTGAAGATCAACTTGAACACTGGATATTGACAAACGCGAGCCATGGATTTCCAGTGAACAAGGAAGGACTAATGTATTCTGTTCAGCAAATATTGGAGAAGAAGCGTCTAGACACTCCTTTCACAAACAATAAACCAGGAAGGAAATCGTTCGAATCCTTTTTGAAACGTTATCCCCAAATAAGCCAAAAACAACGAAGACAAAATTAGAGCTTGGTTTGCCAAAGTTCAAAAGGTTCAATTGAAGACACTGAAGTTTTTAGTCAAGCAGAAAGAGTCTGGATATACATATATTATATACATCTATCTGAATATACATATATTACAATTATTAATCGTTGCACTTCTTTTTCAAATTATTACATCTTTATATACAGTAGTTTTCAATCATTTAAATTGCCAATTTATCAATAATTTCAGTTTAGATTAAGTATGGTGGCTAAATATACTGTATACACCAGGCTATAAATGGTGATCTAGTGGCAATAATAGGAAAAACGGTAGTTTTAGTATACAACGATACTTTCTAGTTCTAAGTACAGTAGTAAAAAGTTCTAAGTAGTAAAAATTGCTTTCAAGGTTGATTCTGGGCGAGACGCTATAATTTCGAGGTCATTAACGATAATCTCGGTAAAACTTAACGAATTATACAAATTCTTCTAACTTTAAATCATTTTATCTAATTAACGTTGAAAAAAGAAAAAGAAAATTTTTTTTCTCCTTCAATTAAACATCTACTGACTCTTTCTGATCATTAACTTTGTACACCCGTTAACTTTTCATCTTCCATTAATTCTGGCCGAAATAACGAACGAGCGTTGGCCAAACAGAACTGCAATCGCCAATTAAAATCTCTATGCCGAAGAAAATTCCTCGCAATTAGTGGAGAGACGGGTTGTAATGGAGAAGGAGCAGAAAGAGGCGGGTTTCAAAACCTTTAGCGTTCAAATCCCAAACCAAGCGGAGAGCTCTTTAAGTCTAGGTTTCCCTTGGAAGGGTAGGTTTCGGCACCCGTTACGATTAATTGCTCCCTCTCTGGTGCGCACTTACCGGTGACCAGATTGGCGTGATGAAACTGGCACACTGCATCCGCTTCGTACCACGAAATCCGATCTCGGAAGTAACGGTAGAAGACGGGAAAACCTTCTTCAGGTAATACCCAGGTGTTGCTTATGTTCACCTAGAAAATAAAGAGGTAAAATATAAAGTGAAAATTTAAGGAAAACGAAACTTGCGTTAATACGAAGGGATTTTACGATCGATTGTATAATATAGAAGGGATTATAATGTAAGGTTGAGTATTATGTCGGATTAAGTATCATAAAATATTAAAAATAACATAAATTTTCCGGAACACTAATTGAATAATACGACATCCGGTTGCAATTTGCTCGTCACCCGTCGAACGTAAATAGTCGGTTCGCGTTCCATATGGAAATGACAGTTATTCGATATCGTTGACAAAACAATTTGTAATTGCAGGTACTGAAGTTTTTCTCATCCCGCAAACAATGGATAATTATTCGTATAAATGGAACTTCCAGTGATATTGATAAAAACTTGTAAAATATGGGTGGTTGTCCGCAACGTTGCAATTTCCGCAACTCTTGATAAACTGCACCCCGTTTCTTTCCTTTAAAAGCACGCGAATTTTAAAGTCGCGTGCGATTCGTGTGGGCGTCGACTACGCCCTTCAGCCAGGCGATATGAATTCGTCTCCGAAGGGAACTAGAGCAGTTTACGTCGAGGTTCGAGATTCCGGAACGATTTCGACGCCCCCAAAGTGGGCCAGGAAGAATTTATGTCGTGAAAATCTGTGCTCACCCGAAGAGGTGCATAGGGAGAGGAACCCACCCTATTATTTGGACCCCGCGAGTTTTCTCTCTCTCCCTTTACTCCAACCCTTACTTCCGGTAATATACGATTATTACCACGACATAATCTCAGAACCATATTACGAACCCTCCAGACCGTTCCCTTCTTAGTTTAGTTATCTTTGTGAAAAATGACTTGGTAATTATCCGCTTTAATAAGAAAGTTTTCTCAACAACTAAAAGTTATTTTCAAAATCGATTTATAGCTTATAATTTGTATAATAACTTTGTGTTAAAAACGTACTTTTGAGAAAATCGTGTTGAAACTTGCGAGTAGCATAATCGGATTCTTTTCAATTTCCAATAAGATCAACTAATCTACAATTCAATGGCCATACAATGAAGTTTACATATTTTCTTTCTGTGCTTTCCAAACTTTTCTGGATAGAGACTCATTGCGTCGCTTCTGTAAATTAATTCAATGTTCGTCCATTTTCTCGACGTATGTCGTAACAATCTTTCATCAAACAAATTGGTCTAAGTATATGCAGAAATTTTCATTCTTTTCAAGTCGTATTGTATGTTCTTTGTGGTCAAGTGCCAAATCATCGAGTTGGAGCTTTATATCCCTAGTAGTATGTACTGGCCAATGATCACAGCTATCGAATCTAGAAGCGGAATCTCTTTCAACCACAGGCTGCTGTATTGTACGTGGTTCTGGCACGGGATTTGGTTTCCCCTTTCTGCGCTCCTTTCCACAATTAGCTAAAGCCGCTGAAATTTCCAATCTAAACTGTTTCAGGGGCATATATTTTAGATTAAGTGCACTCTATACAACAAACAAGTACCTATCACTGTTACTAGAACTAATATTAAACCTAGAAACATTCGGGTTTGGCGCACATCTCTCAAGAGGCTAAATCCGAATGATTCTAGGTCTTGTGTTACTTCAAGTGAGAGTCCTAGTGCAATACTAGAACTAAGACTAGACCGAGAACTAGAAACATTCGGATTTAGCCGCACGTCTCTCAAGACGGCTAAACCCGAATGATTCTAGTTCTAGGTCTTGTGTTAGTTCTAGTTTTAGTGCAATAAAAATATGCAACATAGTGATATCTTATGTTAACTAGCGCTACCTACCACTGTCACTAGAACTAACATTAGACCTAGAACTAGAAACATTCGGGTTTTGCCGCACGTCTCTAAAGACGGCTAAACCCGAATGATTCTAGTTCTAGGTCTTGTGTTAGTTCTAGTGATAGTGCTAGTATAAAACTAGAACTAACACTAGACCTAGAAACATTCGGGCTTAGCCGTGTGACTGAAGACACACGGCTAATACGCAAATCGCGTATTGCAATACCAATACTGTGATATTGGTTGCATACTTACAATGATGACGTCGGGTACAATAATTAATTAACACACTGTAGTTCAGACACAGAATTTGGTTTCCCCTTTCTACGCTCCTTTTCACAATTAGCTAAAGCCGCTGAAATTTCCAATCTAAATTGTTTCAGCGGCATGTATTTTTGGCTCAGTGCAACCCAACCCAACCCAACCCAACCATTCTATACATTAAAACAACCAAGAGTTTACAACGTATATATCCAGAAGATAAGCAAATATTGCAAAATACCAACGTTTTGCCTTGTGAGGCATTTTATAAAGACCCACCAAACCATTGGCTGTATCCACGCCACCCATGTATTTATTGTATTCCTTTACTATGGCAGGACTGGCTATATCTATCTTCGCTTTAACATTTTTATGGAACCTCTTTACAGCACTTGAAGGCTCAACTCCATGCAGAGTACTACCTAACAGGGGGACAGCTTTATTGTCAAACTCTCAAAATCTGGATGAGGAAACGTGGTAAAGATTTTTTTTAATCATATTTAAAACGAGTAAAACTAGAGAGATAAAATTTTATCATCCAAGAAGAAAATTTAATAAACATTTCGCTTAGACACGTTCCAGTAAAGTAGCAAAACCGATCCCAAAATTGCTCCACACCGCAATTTTTAGATGGATCACGTCGGCAGCGCAAAACGGGTAATTTTCTAGGAGCACGTCGCCCGCTGCGGGGCCCCCTTTTGCTGGATACGTGCGGCATGTTTAACCGACGTGACTCGACGCGTACATCACTTCGTCGGGAATCTTCAAAGAAATTGAATCGAACAGGCGAGGCGTCGCGACGCAACGGCGCCCCCCCAAAATCACTAATTGGAACACTCTCAAGACCGGCCATTTATCAAGATCCAATCAGTCAGATTGCGCGTGAATGATAAATGAATTGGTTATCGTTAAGAACTTGATGAAGAACCCATTTTAATGATTAATTTCGAAATATACCATATTGTATTGATTTCAACTTCAATACTACTTTTAAAAGCGTAATTACTTATAGATGCTATACTTCAACGTAGTAAACAAGATGCTTCAGAAATTCTTTTGTTCAGTTGAAGGTACGATTACGTCGTTGCAAGCGACGTGCGATCAGGAGCTGTTTAGACAGGGCCGGAATCGATACGTTTCTTGCGAGTTGGAAAATGGCGTCGAGGCGGCGGAAAAATGGGTTTATGGGGCGGTGAGCCATTTTCCGGGGGAAAATGTGTGGGTTGGTTGAATAGAAAGCGGGTCGGCCGTGTTTACACGTGCACAACGACGCGGTTCTGAATTTTTTATCGTCGCCCGAGTTATTTTCGACCTGCCCAACGTACGTGGACAATCGATGTTGACCGCAGAATAAACAAACTGAAGGCACCCTTTTCGTGGCCTTGCCGCTGATGAATAATGTTGGTTTTGTAACGACAAGGTTGAAACGTAAGTAAATGATGTAAATCTTAAAAATACCACCGCCTCCACCAATTCTTTCCTCACGTAAACTCGCGACTTTTACGCGAATTAATCCCAGGACGGTTCGGATACCGTGCATTGCCAACTGTACGACACGACGTAACGCCCTGGGGATTGAATTTTTCATTTTGCCGTCTGCTCCTATTTCAGCAAAACCAGGAACGAATTTCAGCGGAAAACCGAATTAGGCTGGGTTGAATAATAAAGCGCGACTGTTTGCCTCCCGCAAACGCAATTATAGGGCGGAAAAGGGCGCCGTTAATCGCGACTGGTCGTCAAAAATTCATTCCAACGGCGGCAACATCATCGCAAAATCTCACGCCATCGGCGAGGTTTTCGTGGTCACTTCAAATTACTAAAGCTCTCAAAAGTCGTTTTATTTTTACCCTTTATCTGCGTTTCCATTATCGCCATTTTCTTGTTTCTTCACCATTTTCACTAATATAAGTTCGAAAACACCGTCCTAATAAGATTTGAATTCCAAAGCTTCGCTACGAAACTTTGTTTGTGCTCCGAACGAACGCGGTATTTTCGCGTTGGAAACGAGATTTATTGCTTTTCTCGTCCCACCCCGATCTGCTTTTCTTATTTTACGTATTGTTCGTTTCCGTAAAATTTGCTCGAATGTCTTTGTATGGGACTCCTTTGAGGACTACATCTTTGAAATATTCTATAAAAACTTCTATATATGACACAAGTTGCCATCAGTCACCTTAAATATTTATGAGTTCTCAAAAGAGTATATCGTAAAACTAAAATTGTCTGGAAAATTCCTTAATATTTATTTATGTTTGTTGTGAAACAAGAATACACGCCTAGAAATATCGATCGGCGAGGAAATAATTAAAATTTACTACGAGGGGAGGTAGTTGGAGAAGGAGTCGCTGTGTCTGCATAATTGGAGTAAATAAGGGACTTGAAGGGTGAAGAGAAGGCGTTAATATTACTTAAGTAAGTAGAAACAAAAATATGATTTAACGAAAATGTTGAATATAAAAAATTACCCATGAAAGCTCAATTATTATAATTGTACCAAATTAAAGCTTAAGTATTCTTCTTTCAGAAAATATTAACTTTATTGTTTTAGCATTTTGTAAAAAAAATTAATATAACCATGTGTTTTTATACAAAAAATAATGATAAAATTCAAAAAATCGTGGAAGTCTTATTTTTGAAAATTATAAAATGATTTTTACATCAAATTAAAGCTTAAACTTTTCTCTTTAAGAAAATATATACTTTATTATTTCAAATTACAACGGATGTTGGAAAAAAAATTTAAAGTAATGATGCGTTTTCGACGTTTTATGTAAATCACCAAAAAGTAACGATAAATTTCAAAAAATCGTGGAAGTTTTAATTTTGAAAATTATAAAATGATTATTACATCAAATTAAAACTTAAACTTTCCTTTTTAAGAAAATATATACTTTATTATTTCAAATTGTAACGGATTTTGTAAAAAAAATTTAAAGTAATGATGCGTTTTCGACGTCTTAAGTGAACCAAAAAAAATGATAAATTTAAAAAAATCGTGGAAGTGTTAATTTTGAAAATTATAAAATGATTATTATATCAAATTAAAGCTTCAACTTTTCTTTTTAAGAAAATATATACTTTATTATTTCAAATTGCAACGGATTTTGTAAAAAAAATTTAAAGTAATGATGAGTTTTTGACGTTTTATGTAAATCACCAACAAATAACGATAAATGTCAAAACATCATGGAACTTTTAATTTTAAAAATTATAAAATGATTATTATATCAAATTAAAGCTTAAACTTTGCTCTTTAAGAAAATATATACTTTATTATTTCAAATTGTAACGGATTTTGTAAAAAAATGTAAAGTAATGATGCGTTTTCGACGTCTTAAGTGAATCAAAAAAAACGATAAATTTAAGAAAATCGTGGAAGTTTTAATTTTAAAAATTATAAAATGATTATTATATCAAATTAAAGCTTAAACTTTCCTTTTTAAGAAAATATATACTTTATTATTTCAAATTGTAACGGATTTTGTAAAAAAAAATTAAAGTAATGATGCGTTTTCGACGTTTTAAGTGAATCACCAAAAAATAACGATAAATTTCAAAAAATCGTGGCAGTCTTAATTTTGAAAATTATTAAATGATTTTAACACCAAATTAAAGCTTAAACTTTCCTCTTTAAGAAAATATATCCTTTATTATTTGAAATTGTAACGGATATCATGAAAAAAGAATTTTAATCAACCATGCAAAATTGGGTGTAAATTGCAACAACTAAAATAGACTTGTATCAACCCTTAATTCATAATTATTTTTCCCTTTTAGCTACTAATTGCAATAACAGTTAGTGTCTCGCAAACGTATGAAATGAAATACGAAAATATTTCGCTTTGATACCAACATTTCTGGTTATACACATTTTAAAATTGGTACAATGACACATACTTGTCTCTTTGGCAGCATTCGTGTATCATTTCATCTTTCACCAGAAGGGAATAAATCCTGATATTAAAGCGTGCAATAAAGTCCTTCTGGAACCATTGCAAAAGAGTCCTTTCTATCTGTCTCGACAGGAAAAGTTCGGTTCAAAGAGAACTGAGGACCGTTTTTCATTACTGGATGAAAAGCTCGCGGAGACATTTAACCCTCGTGTAGGTTTTTTTCTCAAAAACTTTACGTTATGAACAAAAATCGCACTTTTATTAGAAAATTATGCGGAAGAAAATAAACAATGAAGCAATTTTTAGGACTATTACTTGTGTGTTATATTTTTGGGGGGATATTAAGAAAAACGGTGTACGATTTCGAGAAAAGAAATCCTTTTTTTGAAAGAGAAAGGGTTATATTAATGATTCGGCTTTGTGATGGAACTTACACCCCTTATCCTTTACAAAAGGGATTATTTTTCCTGGAGCCCTTTGTGCCCGATTTGCTTTTACAGCGTATTTTTCAAAAGGAGATTGATCGTTTTAGATAAAACGGAAATATTAGGATGCTGGGGGAAAGGAGCTATGACATCTAACAATTATTTATTAAAAGGCACCATTTATATTAATTAATTTATTTTTTAAAAGCTAATAAATGAAGAGATTAAAAAATGTTTTTAATATAGGGTGTAAACGCAACGTAATAAAATTATAACAGCCAACCCATATCGATGGAATGGCACCCATAAGTTTTACGTTTTCAATTTACTTTTATCGTTACAAGTTTATTGCTGAATTCAGTCTTAAAATATATCACGACCTGAATGTTAACCAAACCCTTGCCATTTCCAAAATTATTAAATTGAAACATTTTACACCGTAAATAGAAATTTTATAGATACCTATAAATTTATTTTAGATCCCACTCAAACATAGCATCCCTTTGCGTCTCGTTATTTCATAAATATTTATTCCCTTTATGCATCGAAACTAAATTAAAATTCTGTTTGTACTTCCAGCTTTGTGAATATTACCAACAAGCTTTTGACGTTCAATTAAAATCTGCAACTTTATTTTATTTTGTATTAATTAAATAAATACAATGAGTTCATAGTACATCAAAACCTTGTAATGACATAAAAATAGCTCAAAATTTCCAAATAAAACTCAAAGTATAAGCTTTAATTTTGTGGAGAAACCTACATTGTAATGCAGCAGAAGCTTGCCTCAACCGATAGGCTCCAGTTGTGCTGCAAGTTCTGCAGTACGTTCCCCGAAAACTAAACAGGTTACAAGGAACCAGGTCACCGAATACCTAATCGGTTGGGATTTGTGCGAAGTCTCTCGACGATTTTCAGACTTTACATCGTACTTTACAGTAGAAGAGCTTTTCCAAACTTCACTGCTTCTTGTTCAAACATTCCAACAAGATTTTAAATTTAAGTTTTTATTAACATTTTAGATATAAAAATATTAAACGTTATGACAAACTATTTAAACTACAACAATTTGACGAGCTAACATTAAAATTATAAAAAAGAAGATGTTGAAGGGTAGTTTTACTACGTCATTTATTTTAACTACAACGGGTTGTGCTACTTCCTAAACTAGTTGCACCGCCACAACGGGAGCTTTAGACACTGGCAAATTTTCGCGCTAAATAATTCATATGCTTCACGGTAGCAGAGTGAGCACACTCGTTAATTTTGTTTTGTAAACTTGAGGTAAACGAATTTTGGGAAGTTTACCAAGCCATGGAGAGGCCGAATTATAAAAATCACTTCAGAAAAGTATTAATCTCTCTTAAATTGTTGGTAATATTAATATTAAGAAATTTGAAATAATCATATCTTAAGAACGAATTGAGATATCATCATGAAATAACAATCATTTTAAAGCTAATTTAATAAAGATTAAGTGTGCCATAAATAATTTCTTAGTTGCCATAAACTTTAATGTTATGATTTTTTAAGTCCAACCTTACACATTTGATTGTTATAGTTTTTACGAACAAAAACATAAAATATCGTATCTCAAGAACAAATTGAGATGTCTTGATGAAATAAGAAACATTTTGAAGATAATTTAATCAAGATTTAGTGTGCCATAAATTATTTTTTAATTTCCATAAACTTCAGTGATATGATTTTTTAAGTCCAACTCTGCATCTTCATTTATTTTTAAAATATGGAAATTCAAAGAATCGTATCTCAAGAACGAATTGAGATATCAAAATAAAATAACAAACATTTTAAAGCCAATTTAATGGGGATTTAGTGTGCCATAAATAATTTCTTGGTTGCCATAAATTTTAATGTTATGATTTTTTAAGTCCAACCTTACACATTTGATTGTTATAGTTTTTACGAACAAAAACATAAAATATCGTATCTCAAGAACAAATTGAGATATCATGATAAAATAAGAAACATTTTAAAGCTAATTTAATGGAGATTTAGTGTGCCATAAATAATTTCTTAGTTTCCACAAACTTCGGTGATATGATTTTTTAAGCCCAACTCTGTATCTTTATTTATTTTTAAAATATCGAAATTCAAAGAATCGTATCTCAAGAACGAGTTGAGATATCAAGATAAAATAACAAACATTTTAAAGCCAATTTAATGGGGATTTAGTGTGCCATAAATAATTTCTTGGTTGCCATAAACTTTAATGTTATGATTTTTTAAGTCCAACCTTACACATTTGATTGTTATAGTTTTTACGAACAAAAACATAAAATATCGTATCTCAAGACCAACTTGAGATATCATGATAAAATATCAAACATTTTAAAGTTAATTCAAAAGAGATTAAGTGTGCCATAAATAATTTCTTAGTTTCCATAAACTTCGTTGTCATGATTTTTTAAGCACAATAAAGAAGAAAAAATTTAAATATAAAATTGTTACTTTTTTAAAATTCTAATAAACAATTAAGAATTTATTAGCTTTAATAAAATAAAATAGTGAGCTTTTATATACATTTCTTGTTTACAATGTTTTGCCACACTCTGAAAAACAAAGGAAAGCACATATAGCAGCATATCCACGTAATTTTGCCGAGTTTAATAATAAAGTAAAGAGTAAATTAGTTAAACAAGTCAAATAAAATATGAATTACCTTCAACGTGAATAATGAAGGTACCGAGAAGCTTTGTACAAAACTCCAATAAAGTTATGGTACATTTTCGGGTCGTGGTAACGTAAATTTTGTAAAAGCTCACGTCGTACATAAACTTTCGGATTAATTAATAATTTGTTAAACGTGAATGACGGGGATGTGTACTCACGTTGAACATAAACAAAGCCACCACAACTCACTTCGTTGTTTATTAAAATAGGTAGGCATTATTCGTCGGGCAATTAATTTCAAAATATATTATAGATACAATTATTTGACCTAAAACGCAACCGTGAATGCTTTATTGTGCATAATTAATAAATATAGACAATTTTTTAATTATTATAACGATTTATCCAACATATTAAAACGTAAACTAAATGTTTTAAAACTTTTTGAGCTTTCAAATTAATACAGAGAATAGTTGAAAAATAATTATAAAAGGGCGTTGTGTGCTTTCCAGGAATGATAAAAAAAATTCAAAATCTAGGAATGCAGGGTCTATTCCCAGAACGACTAATTGAGCTTTTGGCGAAAGCGCAAAAGCTCGGTCGAATCGATAATTCCGCGGTTGCCGGAAAAGATGTAAATCGTGAAATATACCGAAGGGGTAAGACGGTCTGTATGCTGCGGCAAACTTAGCCCCCGGATACGTGAAGGCAATATCCGAAAGCCCCGTACGTTCCGAAAGCTTCCCGGATATCGGGAACTAACTTGTTGTAAACTTTCCCAACACTACTCGCAAACCAAATCCACGGATTATATTAGAACCAAACCCAAAACCCCAAAAGTCCGCATAAACAAAGAATATTACAGCGAAAAAATTTTAATAAATTTCCATATAAATATCTGCAAAAACGAAACGAGAGAGAAACGATTCATCTCATCGTCATATATCATAATTTCATTTCGTCGCAATACGCGAAAACATCACAAAGATAAAGTTAACAAGTTTCGAAGTTCGCATCTTCGTTTCGGTTCGTTTTAACCGCGCAAAATTAATTAGACAGGCGACGAACGAGAATCAATGAAAAGACCGTAAAGTGAAAAGTTAATTTACAAAAGGAGGGTGAAAATTCATCACTTACGGCTCTTCCGGTTACACTGGAAAGCGTCCCGACGCTGGCCAGCAAGAGAAAAGCCGCACGAAGATCCATGTTGACGTCAGGAAAGCGCGTGCTCGACTGAAAGCTTCGAAAAGCTCCGGTTCCCTTACTTGATATGTAGTTTGACGATTTACGGAGGATGGCACCACCAACTTAAATTCAACCAACATTTTAACTGTTGATAAGATAGAAATCAGTAATTACATTTTCGTATATTCGAGAATTGTATCTATAAATTAAGCTCATAAATAAAAGTAAGTTAGAAAGTTTTGTTGAAAGATGTCAAAACTGTGTATTAATTAAGATTAATTAAGATATTTAAGTTTATCAAAGGATGTTGGAAATGTTGCAATAGTGCCTGTTGAGAAATCTTTATCATTAAGTGATGTGTTGTCCTTGGAAGATCTTATAGTATCTTATCTTATAGTCTTTCGCCAACAGTATAATATGTTCTGCAAGTACATCTGGTATTCTATTTGAAACATATAATCTTATGCCAGCAGTATCTATGTTTTTATAAGGATATTTGATCTTCTCTTGGCGGATTCTAATATTCTGTTAGAAGTATACCAGCTATGTGTTGTGTTCTCTAAGCAACAGTATGTAATTTTATATCAGCAGTATTTGGATTTCTGTCAACAATGTTACCTTTCTGGAAAACAGTGTCTAGTCTGCTACAATTAGTAATCTAGTTTTCTACATCCAGCAAGTACCACCACTTAAGCCACTAACAATAAGTTCAAAATTTAATATTAAAAGAATACACTTACTTAGTGTGAAGGTCTCGAAACTTTTAAGCTTACCTCATTTTCCTTGCGTTCTTTGATTTTTGCTACCATTCTTCCTTATTTCATAGAAATATTTCTTGCTGAAATAGAAAAACATTATACTTTGTTATATATTTCTTAAAGTTACTTAATAATCGTGGTAAATAAGATACTTACAATCTTGTTCAAGAACTTGAGTATAACCTTAACAAACCCGAGTGCGTTCCGCCTTCCCCCACTGGGTGGCGCTATAAATTAAAAAAAAATTATTTTTATGCTACCATCTTTTTAAATTAATATATTTCACTATAATTATAAAAAATCCTCCTTAAATCCTATAATACATGATTTAGAAATGTAATAATAAAAAAAGCTTTAAACAACCAGTTGAAAAATTATTTTTTTTAAATTTCCCGCCATTAATAAAACCTTGTCAAATTGACAGTTTATTGGTTCATTTAAACCGTCGCTTTAACCGTCAAACGTAGTAAAACCTGTACGAATATCCACCTTTTTAAGTTCCGCCGTGATCGTTTCCGAACATCTTAATTTCACGGTATCTTTTAATAGCCGCATTACACCGAAAACATCACGCGTTACTTTTTAATAGTCGACGACATTACACAATTTAGCAAAAACCTAACCTAAAAAAATCCGACCGTTTCCTTTTGTCCGTTTTTAACGTGCTTTCGTACGGGAATTTAGTCAAAGCGAAAAGATGGCAGACGAAAATCGTATTCGTTCTTTTAAGAACAAGGGGAAAGACACCGAAGTAAGTACATTTTTATCGAAAGTACAAAAAATTTAAGGTTATTTTCGATTAATTACTTTAGGAAATGCGACGAAGAAGGATCGCTCAAACTGTTGAATTGAGGAAGGCAAGGAAAGATGATCAATTGCTTAAAAGGCGTAATGTTGATGCGTCTGAAGAAGCTACTTCTCCGTTGCAGGAGAGTAATAACTCATTGTCTCCTGTTACGATGCGTACTGAGGAGATTTTACATGGTAAAATTTTAATTGTTAATCAAAAATTAATGGGAATAATAATTTTTTACGTTAGGGATGATGAGTAACGATGAAACCGTACAACTTAAAGCAACGGAAGCTTGCCGAAAAATTCTTAGTAGGGAGCGTAACCCTCCGATTGATCATATGATTCGATTGGGTGTTGTTCCAAGATGCGTTGACTTTTTAACTCGTAACAATAAGTAAGTTTAATCAAAAAATTAATTATTTTGGATGTAATTTAATTGTAATAATTTAAATTAGCCCATCTCTCCAATTTGAAGCTTGTTGGGCTTTAACCAACATTGCTTCTGGTACATCTGAACAGACCCAAGCTGTGGTTGCAGAAGGAGCTTTACCTAAACTCCAAGCTTTACTTCTTTCAAAACGAATGGATATTGTGGAACAAGCAGTTTGGGCTATTGGTAACATTGCCGGAGATGGAGCTGAAACGAGAGATATGGTTCTCCATTCCAGAGTTATGCCCATGTTGCTTGCTTTAATTACACCAGAAACAACTGTAATTTAAATTAATTATTTTAACTAATTAATTAAATACTAATTTTTTTGTTTTTAACAGCTTTCACTTTTAAGAAACACTGTTTGGGCTCTATCAAATTTGTGCCGTAATAAAAATCCCCCTCCAGATTTTGAGTTAGTTAAGGGAGCTCTTCCTGTGTTAGCCCAACTCTTGCATTATAATGATAAAGATGTTTTGGCTGATACATGTTGGGCTTTGAGTTATCTTACTGATGGTAGTAATGAGAAAATTCAAGCTATTATTGATACTGGGTTAGTTCCAAGGTTGGTCCAATTATTGCATAGTCAAGAAATCACAGTATTAACTCCTGCATTGAGATCAGTTGGAAATATTGTTACAGGAAATGATAATCAGGTAAAAAAATGAAATGAATCGTTTTAATTAAAATTAATTTAATTAATTTTAGACTGATATAATAATAAACGCTGGAGCTTTGGCTTGTATGAGTCGTTTATTATCACATAATCGTTTCAACATTGTCAAAGAAGCAGCTTGGATGATATCAAATATCACAGCAGGAAATTCAGAGCAGATCCAAAAAGTTATTGATGCCGGTATTATGAAACCTTTATTAAGTGTTTTACAAACGGTAATAAATTCAATATTTAATTTATTTATTACTAATTTAATTAATTTAGGCTGATTTTAAATCTCAAAAAGAAGCAGCTTGGGCATTAACAAATTATACAAGCGGTGGTACAACTCAGCAATTGGGAAAATTGGTCGAAATGGGAGCTTTAAAACCAATGTGTAATTTGTTGAATTCTAAAGATTGGAAGACTGTCAGTGTTATTTTAGATGGGCTTAACAACATTTTGAGTGTATGTTGGATTTTTTTTTAATTATCTTTATGACATTAATAAAAATAAATGATTTTAGGCTGCATCAAAATTAGGGGAAGGTGAAAAAGTGGCAATAATGATTGAAGAATGTGGTGGTTTGGATTCTTTGGAAGCGCTTCAATCGCATGAGAACGAAAAAGTCTATGAAAAATCTTTAGTTTTGATTGAAAATTATTTCTCAGATGTAAATTTTATTAATGTACCAATTTGGGTTAGTTTTATTAATTTTTTTTTGTTATTTAGGGAATGCAAGGAGAAGAAGTTCCTCATACAAACCAAGATGGTCAAATTGTACTCAATCCTCAAGCGTTCCAAAATGCTCCAAGTGGTGACTTCAATTTTTAATATTTTCAAATAAACGCCCAATTTTTGTTTCTCGTTTTCAAGTAATTGTAATCTCTTAATATTCATTCCGCGTTAAGTGTTATAAATTGTACTTTTTTTCGTATTTTGTAGTTTTAATTTGTTTCGTTTTCTATAATTAAAAACAATTAATTTTTTCGATAATAATATGTATTTGTAAGGTTTCTAACTCTTTTTCTTATAAACAATAAAGCTTTAGTAGAAAAATAACGTTAGTTTTATTTGTTACTTTTGATTTATAATCTGAATTGCTCTTTCTAGAAAAGCTCGTATTATATGTATTAATTAACGTTCTCCGCGTTATTTATTCTTAGTAGCGTTTGGAAGGAAGAAAATTAATTAAAAGTATATTGCAGAAAGAGCTGGAGGTATTTTGAAACTTTTTGTGTCTAAAAAAGCTCCTTGGAAACGTAGAAGAATTGAGAGAAAAGTTTAAAACACCCGTTAATCATAATAGAACAAATAGTCATTAATCATCATAAAGTATATACTTTCTTCTATAGATAGCGAAAATTTCATTCAAATATCTGAAGAATTCTATTTCTCACAATATTTTTAAAATCTATGAAAAATAACTTAGTAAAGTCATAAAAATTAAGGTTGACTTCAAAAATTCTTATCTCAAGAACGAATTAAGTTTTTCAAATACGATTTTGTTCACGGAAAAGGGCACGCCTCTCTCTATATGTTTCATCAACATATCTTAAGAATTCAGGTTTTAACGATTCTTTAAAAGCAATGGAAAAAAGGTGTAAATTTAATGAAGCCGTCAAATTTTGATTAAGTTCAAAAAATTATATCTCAAGAACGAATAGAGGTATTCAAGTACAGTTTTGATCATGAGAAAGTACATACTTCCTTTTATATATAGTGTAAATTTCATCAATATGTTTCAAGAATTAAATTTATTACAATTGCTTAAATATGATCGTCAAGGTATTTCATAAAGGGGTTGAATTCAATGTTTATTATCTCAAAAACGAATTGAGATATTCAAGTACGGTTTAATTCATGAGAAAGTACATACTTTTTTTTATAGGTAGCGAAAATTTCATTAAGATATCTTAAGAATTCGATTTTTTACAATTTTTTAAATCCAATACAAAATAATTGTTAATTTCGACAAGTCACAAAAATTAAGGTTGTTTTCAAGAATTATTATCTCAAGAACGAATTGAGATATTCAAGTACGGTTTTGATCATGAGAAATTACATACTTCCCTCTATGTATGGTGTAAATTTCATCAATACGTTTCAAGAATTAAATTTAAGACGATTGTTTAAATGTGATCGTCAAGGTATTTATTTCATAAAGGTATAAAGGGGTTGAATTCAATGTTTATTATCTCAAAAACGAATTGAGATATTCAAGTACGGTTTAATTCATGAGAAAGTATATACTTTCTTTTATAGGTTGCGAAAATTTCATTAAGATATCTTAAGAATTCGATTTTTTACAATTTTTTAAATCCAATACAAAATAATTTTCTTGATTTCGAGAAGTCACAAAAATTATTATCTCAAGAACGAATTGAGATATTCAAGTACGGTTTTGATCATAAGAAAGTATATACTTCCTTTTATAAATCGTGATGATTTCATAGAAATATCTTAAGAATTTGATTTTTCACGATTTTTAAAAGATGATAATAAGGAATTGTTAATTTTATCAAAGCATAAAAAGTGTTATTAAGTTAAAAAAATGATATCTCAAAGATGAATGGAGATTTTTAAGCAAGGTTTTGTTTTCTATAAATCGTAAATATCAAGATTCTTTAAGATTACGAATTTACACGATTTTATTTCTTAAACTGAATGATACCTTTAATAAAAGCAACTCATACGAACTAATTGTAGAATTTTTTTCTTCTTAATAAAAGATTTTATATTATCATGATCTGGTTGAATGAGCAACCAACAACTTGCTCACTTTCAGGTTGCTTTTTTTTTGAACGAAATCTATATGGAGTGATAATGCGTTTTTGCCGTAACAGATGAAGGCATTGTTCGCGTCCTGATCGTCAGATTAAACGACCATTGTAACGGCCACTGGTTTTATAATCTATTTTTAATAAGCCATTAGATTAATAATCGGTAGCCAGACTTCCAACTACCAAACCATCTTATTAACAAGATTTAAATAACTAGATTTAAATCTTCTTTCACATTAATTAAGTTAAATTACATTTATGTTAGATTTATTAATAAAAATTGATTTAAAAAAGGTTCGCATTCGTAAAAAAAGAATTTATCTACAATCACCGTAGAAAATCGTCGATTCACTGCGTTCAATCGTTGCAATAAAAAACAATTATTAAGGAATTAGCGCCGATAATGAAGGTAAACTCGTTCGAAATGGTCCTTTTTCTCCATTATTGCTCGCCATGATACGAAGGATCCGTGACCATGCGAGATCCCTCTCCGAACTTACCTTCTTTTGTGATCACCATCTCCGAAATGACAGGACGTGTGTATTTTTGTTAAAATAAGGCCCAATTTACCAGTTAAGGTCTTCATTCGATCCCTAATTGCCTATCAATGACACAGCAGTATCCCGCTGCGTGTTCCCCCATTTTAATATAAATCAGTATTATAAGCAACGAAATTACAATGAAGAAAGAAAATTTAACAACTAAAGATTAATTTCGTTGTAAATGAATTTTAAACCATTCTTTTCTTCGTAATTGTTAGTAACGAGTTCATAAAGAGATAAACTTTTCTGAATTCCTAAAGAATAATTTTGTGTTGTTGTAATTTAAGAGATAATAAGTTACTTATAAAGGCAGCTGATACATGCGAGATTTGTCCAAATAATGAGACCTCAATAACCAGTGGTTGTTGGCTCAAACATAATAAAGTCAAAATGTCTTTACGAGTCGATATATCTGCATCATACCAATTTAAATTGTTATATAAACAGCTGTTGTACTTGTATATTTTTAGATTCATTATGAGATGGTGTCATGAAATTAATTGTAAACGAAATAAATGAAAGTATCAATACTGCGTCGAACCCTTTTAATGGAAGAAGTTGGAAAACCAAACTTATGGCAACCATCATCCAGCAACAAGATAAACAATGATTTGGGGAATTCCCCAATGACAAAATTAATAAGCAGCTATTATTCCTCGATGTGTATTGAGCGTAATAGTTACAGAGCTCACTTTTGGTGGAGGAGCTGGGAATAATCTTAAATTAATGTCCAATTTATCCGAAAATTGAGAACTAAAACTCTTCTTAACTTTGAATTCTGTTAACATTGCATTTTTATAACCTCAAAAATTTTTGATTTTGGTAAAAATTAATGTAAAAATTAATAATAATAACAAAAAGATTTTAATATCGTTATCTATCGCTGAAATAGCATATAAAACTGCGAAAATATTAAGTGTTTGTTATAAAATGTTGTTATTAACAGTATTTTGAAATTCAAATTAAACGTTTTTCCGATAGATGGTGCTAAGTTGTGTTTTTATCGAAATCACCCGATTTTTTATCGCAAAAATAAGCAGCAAATTTAAATGTAGCTTATTGAATCAATTAAAATTGAAAGAAAATCGATTTTTTTTCAAAAACTTTAATTATTTTATTTATTCATTAATTAATTTAACTCTTTTCTACTATCGCCATCTATACATTTTAAATATAAATTTTAAATAATCTAAAATTTTTTTAATTTCTTTTTATTTTTCTTATAAACTATACCTAACTCATAATGTACTCAATAATTTATGATTTCGTAATAAATAATTAATATTTAAAAAATAAATAATTACATTATTTAATATAAATTAATTAATCACGGTAGCGTTGACAATTAAAAAAAACAAAAGCTCATCGTTGACGTTTCCATGTCAATTTAGCATCCATAATTCTTTGAACAATCACAACACCAACAACAACAATAATTTATTAAACCCTTCGAAACCAAGTCGAATCTCTTCGAGAAGCGTTAGAGGCGAATCGTCGCGCATCGAATCTTATAATTTATCATTGCAACAATCATAACCCGTTTTCGATGGCTCCACCAGATGTCACAATGAGACCGGGATGGTTAATCCAGAAAAGGTGGTTATCCGAACAAGAAGCGGTTCAATGTTTGCGCACTCGCGAGTTTAGAAGAAAACAAATCAGAGGAAGTGGATACCGAGACCAAGAAACAATCCTACAAGTACGTATTACGTTCTATTTTGATGATAAGGGAAAATGAATTGATTTACGATTTTGACCTTGAACGCCTAACCGAACGTGTTTGATCTCGTTTGATGGTTTTGGGTTATGTGGGAAAGTTTCATCGCGCATGTTCGTCTTTGTAGATTGAACACTTTTATTTGGTTTATCGATTTTTACGTTTGTTTCTCGTACACTTTTTTAACATTTTTTTTTATTAAATTTCAGTTAAGAACGTTTGGTGAATACTATCAACAAATAATTAATATGGATCATTGTATTCCAGCACATGGAAAGTAAGTTTAGCACATAGATATTAAATAAAGTTTCATGATATAGATACAATTCCAAGACAGGCGACACTCTACTGATTGTCGCTTGTCGCGGAATTTCCCCAAATTTCTCTCAAATCAATTCGAACTTTTTTTTTTGATTTAGTGCCATGATACCACCGCTTATTAAACCTCTTGGAGGTACCGTTGAGAGGGTTGTGAATATCGAAAGGGTGATGGAGCACGTTGTAAAAATTGCTACAACCACAACGTCAGTTCAACCACCCCCAGGTTTTTGCTATTCCATGCCGTTTACCGGAAGATACATCAAACCGGTAAATTCTTATAATTTTAATGATGATTTGGATATTAATGCTATAATCGGTCGATTTAAAAATGCAAAATTAGATGATGATGAAATAAAAACTAATTTTGAGAATAATCAAAAAACGTTGCTTCTGAGGAAGTTCGTTATGGATTCGATCATTTCCGATCGTATGGTGAAACCAGACCAACGCACGAAAGATATTTGCAAAACTTTATTTCATATGTCGTCTGAAAAACTGGTAGAAACCACTTATGATTTTTTGAAAGCCGTCGGGTTCGATGGAATTTTATCGCATAAAAGTATCTGTTCTGAATCGGTTTTTGACGAGTTAGCTCAGGAGGTTTGTTTCAATGATACGTTAGTTTCGGAAGTAGCTTCCGCGTGTAACGCATTTAGTGCCGATAAGAATCGAATGGAATATGTTGCTATGTTAGAATATTACACCAGTTTAGAGTAAAATGATCAAGAATCATAGAGTTGCACGTTTTTCGTTAATTTTTTCGTTAATAACATTCAATTTTATTTATTTTTATTAATATATTATAAATATGATAAAAATAAATGAAGAGAACATTACATAAAATGTTGGTGTATTTTATTATTTTTTAATTCAATAATAATATTCATTAGAGAAGTTTATAATTTGTTAAAAAATTAGATACTACAAGTATACATATTAGTGCTTGAAATTTTTTTGAAAAAATTAAAAAGAAACAGAAATAGGCCATTTGGAGAGACCCTAATTCGTTCTGTCCAATTGGAAAAGATGATATGGTGTCTGTTTTACATAGACTGGACGTCGCGTTTTTATTTTTTGTGTAAGTAAAATAATAATATACAGTGAGTTTCACTTAAGATGTCTAGTGTTAGTTCTAGTTTTACACTAGCACTATCACTAGAACTAACACAAGACCTAGAACTAGAATCATTCGCTGAACCGTCTTGAGAGACGTGCTAAACCCGAATGTTTCTAATTCTAGGTCTTGTGTTAGTTCTAGTGATAGTACTTTTAGTTCTCGGTCTAATGTTGGTTCTAGTGACAGTGGTAGGTAGCGGTAGTTAGTATAAAATATCACTATGTTGCATATTTTTATTGCACTAAAACCCGAAACGTTCTAGGTCTAGTGTTAGTTCTAGTTTTACACTAGCACTAGAACTAATACAAGACCTAGAACTAGAATCATTTTGGTTTAGCCGTCTTGAAAGACGTGCAGCTAAATCCGAATGTTTCTAGATCTAAGTCTTATATAAAACTATTAGTCCAAGATCTGATGTGATAACTTAAATGGTACCTGGTAGATTAAAGATAACTGGTTGTAGGAAGAACAACACTTCAACCTGTTCTTCGCCAAATCTGAAACAAGAACTTCATTTAAATGTTTTGATTAAAAACAATATTTTTTGAAGCAATATACCGTTAATACAAAAGAAAAAATCTTTCTGAAGCTACTACCTTTTAAAACCCAGTAGGTTGGTTTTAATACTAGTTAATATCGTCAGCATTCTTCCAACAAGTCGATTGCTACCAAGAGATAAAACGTACTCAAGAAGCGGGGCTTTAATTTTCGATTACAATATATTAAGCATTATCTCGTACGATCTGATTTCTACGCCGCTATTACCACTTATCGTTTTAATAATAAAATAACGGTTCTGATCGACGTCTCTGGACGCGGTGCCGAACGCGTGTCGATTAAAAACGTGAACGAGGCGGAAAACTCGACAAAATACAAACAAACAAAAACCACCAGCATCAAGCACAATAACCAAAAAAGAACCGAGAAAGCTCAACGCTCGACAACAGTCGTTTCGATTCGATCCAATGTCCGGGATGGTAAATAAGTTAAATCGCGTGAAATTACGCTTTTATCTCCATCGTAATCTCTCTATTTAGGTGCCAAGAGTGTTTAGTATAGAAGAAAGTTAACAAGATGATGTATTGTTTTGGAGAGTAATGCAGGAAAATTGGTGTTTTAATAAAAATATAGGAAAGTAGAAATTTTAAATTGAATTTTTTTATATGTAGATTTATTTTTGAGTTAGATAAAAATTAAGATAGAAGCTTTAAAAATGGATCTATAGGTTGTAATAGTGGCGTCGTTGATGCGTTTATCACCACCTAACCATCTATTAAAAGACCGGGGTCTAAATGAATATTGCCCAAATTGCAAAAATTGACCGACGGCGAAGACGAAGGAAGAACGAAGGAGAACCGGTCGTCCTTTTGGTCCAGCGGCTTCCCGAGCCCAACTAAATTGGTCCATTTTCATAATTGCAATACCAATATTCATTATACACTTCTTGCGACGTATCGGCCGCCCGTCATTACGCCATTATTGGATATTACACTCACTCGGTAGCCTTGTTCCTCCTTTTTATCCAGGTTGCCTCGCCTTTTAAAAACTCTTCTACTTTTAACTCGATCCCTATGCCGATGCTGCTTCTTTTCGATGGAACTCCTCTACCTTGACCACCATCCCAAGAAAGCTTTAACATTTTTTTTTCGCTGATTTCATCGTGGAAAATTACTTTAATAAACCGTTCAGTTGTAAGAAGAAAAAGATACTGCTGTGTTTACCTTTTTTTTGTTATTAATTAATAAATAATTATAGGACATGTTTAAGAATTTAATTTAATTCTTTTTATATTATTAGTTTTGAAACATCCTATATAATTAGAGAACATATTCGTTTTAAATAGTTAATCGAATTTCGTTTGTCACATTGATCCTGATTTATTATTTATCTTTTAATTTTATTCTTTAAATCGACTCATTTACTAATTTCCTAAAACCATATTTTATAAAGCCATCATAATCTTTAATTGAAGCACGCATTAATCTCTTAATATTTGCAATTTCTTTCTCAATCATTGGTCTTCGCAACACTAAATGATTAAGCGAATATAATTTTAGATACGGTTTAAATTAAAAGTTGTCGATGATTCGGAATTTATTACTATGGGTATATCTAATAAATAAACGTAAAAATCTTCACTTTTCTGATCTTTTCCCTGATCTTTCTTAATTGGGATTTTCTTTTAATAAATTAACGTGTATGAGGCGAGTGCATATGTAGGCTATAATTGACACAGCGCATATTTTCACTGGTTGATATATTGCCTTTATAATTACTTGTCGCTTATTACCATTTATATTTGCGAAGTCATTAAACTGAATTATTTTCGATTATAAATGCTGCCCTATATTGGATTAATTAATCGTATACTGCATTATTATTATATCATTGCAAATTGTGTAGATTTTATCATCTATACGTTCTACAATGTGTGGTGTTAACAATTTTTTCCAATCATGTATTAGTTATCCTTTACGAGAAATTACTTTAAACATTAACTAATTGTAATTGAAGTAGGTTATTAATTCTTTAATGAAATTGTTTGCAGCTGATAAGTGGCGATAACAGATTACTAGATACTGTGCGCAGAAGATTGCCTATATGCGTAGAAACCTAGTGGATGCTTTTGATGGAGCAGTGGAAGCTACTACTGAGGGAGTAGATACTGCTTGCAGAAGACTACTATTTCTTGGCAGTAGATTAAATATTGTTCAAGGAAGACTACATACTGCTAAGGGAAAACTATTTACTGGTAACACTACAGGATGGCTGCATACTAGATATAACAGATTGAATGTCTACATACTGCTGAAAAAATATTGGATATTGCTAGCAGAAGACTACCTATGCTTGTAAAAGACTAGATACAGTTAAGAGAAGAGTGGATGCTCGTGATGGAACAGTGGTAGTAAAGCATTAGATATTGTTTGCAGAAGACAGTAATGTCTTTCAATTTTAGTTTTGGATGTGGCCGCAGCAACAAAATAATCTACCACAGATTTGATTATATCAAATGGGCCAACGGCATCGTTTATGGACTTATGACATGAAACTCCTTAACGAAGGCTTCGTACTGTTGGAAAAATATTGGTTATTGTTATAAAAAGATTAGATATTGCTGATAATAGAGTGGATACTGTTAACATAACACCACATATGACAAACTGAATTAATATTGCTGTAAGGTGTGTTAAACCAGTTCAGAATTAACAGCAAATCAGATTTAAACTTGTGTGCCTTAAATCATCAACAACCACGTAATCTATTTTCATTTAACTTTTTTCTTATTTGCCTTCTTGTTCCCCGTCCATCAACCATCCTTCCAACTCCCTAATCATCCCACACACCTACCTACCGTTTCCTTTTCCGTCTCATCTCCTTCATCGGTCCCGTTCTCCTTCGACGTTGATAAATAAACAATTTGGCGCGCACGTTAGCAGCACTACAATTAGCCGCCATAATAGTAATTTCGTTGGCCGCGGTTCTCAAAGCGTTTATCTCTCGTGTCCACGGAGTCTTTCGCGGCCTCGGTAGGAAATGGCTTGTGCCGAAGCGGCGTTAAGGAGTAGATATATTAAAGATAAGGCGAATGGCAATCTCCTCAAAGACCTCTCCTCTCTTCTTCATCGTTCTCTTTTCGTCTCCTTTCTTCTTTGGTCGTCTCTGTTCCGCACGTGTTTCGGTAGCTAATTAGATTGTGAAGAGCCTCTATTCCGTGATCCTATGGTACTATAATAGCTTTGAACCGTGCTGGTGTCTGAGTTGAAGAGAAGATCTAAAGCTGGATTACAAACTAGTCTTAAGGCTTATAGCTTACGACTTTTTATTTTTACTGAAACTAATGTAGATAAAGAATATAAATGTGTTTGAGTGATTAACACTTTTTCTTTACAATTATTGTTTTTAATTAAAATGTTAATCAAAAACTGTTGTGTGATTTAACACATAAACAAGAACCATCAAATCACCTGCACGCTGAATGTTATACATATTTAATCCTCTCAGGTTCTTAATACATGTGGTCGACAATGGATATCCAGTGCTCAGACGACGTAATTACAATATTTATTGGGATTAATGGCGTGATGAAACGATTTCTGTAACGACTGTTTAACGGGCTCCATTAATATTCATGTAAAAAATTGGTCAGCGTCTCCAGCTGCCTCAGGGCTAAAAAAATCTGCAAAAAAGGCACGAGGTGAAAAAGAAACAAAACGGCGAAGTAAAAAGACGGAGAATCCTGATATGGGGGAGAAGAAACGGTAGCCAAGAGTCGAAACGAGGTCGTTTTTAATCCAATTACTATAAATTACGGGCTTCTTGTATTAAGAGAATAGTTACCGGTGATTAATGCGTAAGTAAATTGTCAGGGCGACTTTGTGTTTTAACGAGATTTTATAATTGAACGACCACCTTCGTTATCCAACCACCACTTAAAGTCCATTAATTTTTTTTTTTAATAATAGAAAATTATCTTGGGACAGTCTATGACACAAAATTGTTAATTCGATTATAAAGAATCAAATTTAGTTTAGAATATCGTTTATATTCCGAGTAAGTAACATCTTAAGTTATGACAATAAGGAGAGAGAAAAAGAACGATCAGCTACCACTACCAACCATCAAGGAACACTTTATAAGGTTATAGAGACAAAAGTGACGAGTCAGAGAGTCTCTTAGATTAATTATCCGTCCATTATCGATCGTAAATGCGATGTTAAACAGATTCCGTATCGGGAGTTGCCGTTAATAAGAGGCCGAACGCAAAGAACGAAGACCGAAGCGACAAAGGAACAACGAGAAGAAAAGGGACGAGACGTTAGTTGTGGAAAAACGAAGATCCGGAGCGGGAGCGAAGAAGAAGAAGAGACCGTCATCGTCGATAACACAATTCACTCGCACAATAGAGCGGAACAGATCGATGTTTCACATTGGCCTTTGTTGGTCGAAGAATGCAATTTTTACAAGACAATCGACCGGCGCCCGACCGTGCCTAAACGATCTGATTGTCCGGCCAAGTTATCGGCAATCATCCTGGACAAGCGAAACGACTTCTGGTTTCATCTTTACAACAGGAAAAATTTACTATTTAACACCAAAAGAGTTATTACTCCAGCTTTATGGAAATTTGTCGATAACAGTCAAGAAATATTAGATATGACAGGTTTGAATGCTTACAATATTTTTTGTCTTTACAACTATCTACTATAAGCACAACATGTCTAACGAAATAATGGCGAAATCGTTAACGAGACAAAAACGAATTATTAAGATAATTCTGCTAACAGTATTTAGTTTTCTAAGGTAAGGATTTAGTCTTCTATTGTTAATATCTTGCCTTCTACCTGCAGTACTTAGTTTTTTATCAGCAGTAGTATTCTGTCTTATGGCAGCAATTTTTAGACTTCTGCAAACAATATCTAGTCCTATATTAACAGTGTTTAGTCTTTTTCTAGCAGTATCTAGTCTTCTAGAGGAGATTGTAGTCAAGATGGAATCCAACCATATCTGTAGTACCCGAGATGAACCAGTAATAATGACTCGATATCCTATATATCTAGAAATAATACAGTTTATATAAAAAAGGGGTTATAAAAAAGTACCTTGATGGATTCAAAAAAAATCTTACTTTTTAATTAATTGGTAAGTACTATATCTTGAAATCCTATTACATATATCATTTTTTACTGCGTTAAAAAGAAAAGTAAATCTTTATCTTTTACTTAAAAGTATATTTATATATTGTAGGATATTTTTTGTTTTAGTAACGGTGAAAAAACTTATAACTTACTACGGATAAGTCGAAAACGGCCTTGTTAGCCGGTTGTACACGCGGGTTACCCAAAAATTTACGATAGCTGGGTTAATTGGCGACATGCAAATCCCTTGCGGTTCGTTAATGTCCGGCTGCCTCCCGTAACACGGTAGCGGGGGATTAGAAAATCGGTCAGTCCCCCTTTTACCAACGGTGGCATCTTAATGAACACCATTTCCCCCTCGAGTTCGCGTCCCCCCTCTTTCTCGCTCGCCCATCTATTTAGGAGTTTAATTAATGTTGTTACGTGATAAACTAAACATTTATGGGCGTGGTCGACCCAACGGCCCACAACCCAAGAAGAAGTATTACTTCAGGTTTTCTTCTTATGGGGAATAAGGAGGTAGAAGGGGAGGAGGATGGAAGAATCAAAAGATGAAGAATCCGCGCGAACTAAATTCCACTCCTCTCGACTCTGTATTAATTACAACTGGTAACTGGCTACCTCAACGACCGTTCGTTCGGTCCATTAAAAAGTTAATTAATTAATAACGCTAATGACAGTGTAAAATCCCGGAGTGGTTTGAGGGAATTTACCTCGACACGCCTCCTCCTCCTAGAGAGGTATATCTCGGACGCTTTTTGCCTTCTTTTTGTATTCGATTTTTTTTCGCTTTCGAAGCCGCACGGAATGGAATTTCGGCCCCGGTAAACCGTCCGGGAAAGTTTTAATCGAATTTAGATTAAGGTGGCAGATAAGCGGTTTATTACCTACTGTGTAGTTTCCTACGGTATAGCCTTCTCTCTGAGGCGGGGTTATTAATTGCTTGATTGCGAACGATCGGGAATGCGAAGAAGTTGGTCAACGTTTCTGATTGGTACCAGTTAATACTTAGAAATTTGTACTTTTTAAGATACAGAAAAATAAATTATATAATTTTATTCATAGCTAGAAGCATTCTATTTAAATCTCGTTTGAAATAGATTTTGTAGTGTTAATAAGGATAATATCAAACAATATCCTCACGCATCTTCGTCGAATAATCCCATAAATCGTCCGTGTATATCCTCGATACTTTGGCTTGAGGCGAAAAACGTCTGAAGCAAAGAGCAGCAAAAGCAGCGAACGCGGACGGCTAATAAAATTGTAACAAGTTTTTGTAACAGTGTTGTATCGCGTCCTCGGGGCGAAACACATAAAGCGGCTAATAAATGCATTCTAGTTGGTAAACAATTCGCCACCGGTGATTTATCGACGTTGTTAAAGGCTGATTTACTGCTCGCGGACGAAGCCTGGATGCCTCTACGCCTCCTCTTCGTCGCGTTTGTGTTTCTTCGCATTCGTTTCTTCCCCCCGTTGTCGACGTTTTAAAACGTTCGCAGCTTGCGGCTCGTTTAAAAAGAAACTTCTCCTTTGTAAAGGTGCCGTATCGCCGCGCAAAAAACTAGTCTTATGGAGGAGCTTGTACCATATAGCTAAAAGGTAAGCGCTTCGGAAAGAAATTGTTTTTTGGTCGCGTCCGGCGCCTCCAGCTACGAAATTTGAATTAACTTAATAAGGTTTGTTTGCTTTGAGAAATAAATTGATGTTGCCCGAGGGCAGACTCTCCGCAGGAAAGATATATGTTTTCGATTTAGAGTGCACCTTTACATATTTCATATTTCCTCGGGGGTTGGTTCAACTTAATTTTTTTTATTTTGTACAAATTTTATTTTTCGTTTTTATTTCTTGTAATCAAATTGGAATCATATTTTAATATTTAGAGAGAGATTTTTTCGAATCAAATTCTTCTTTTCTTTCCTGATTCAAAATTACTGCGTTGTTTTGATGTTGAACTCTCTTTTGAGTACATAAGGTTTGCAGTTAATGAGTTCTTTAGAGGGTGAGTTGGGTTGGGTTGCATTTATACGTTCCAAAGTCATGATTTTGATTGGTATTTTGCTTAGGTATGTAATAAAAGCTGTCAGATTCATCCTCAATAAAAATCTGCCAGAAAAGTAATCGAAGAGAGCTTAGCCACGACTATGTCTTCTTGGAACAATTCTTCCAACCTTCCCATTCTTCGTCAAAAAAGCTGTTCAAAGCTTTTGGTTGGTATTTTGCTTAGGTATGTAATAAAAGCTGTCAAATATCCAGATTCATCCTCAATAGAAATCTACCAGAAAAGCAATCGAAGAGAGGTTAGTCCGCTTGGGAGAATTCTTTCAAGCTTCCCATTATTCGTCAAAAGAGTTGTTCAAAGCGTTTTGGTTCTTCGTCTTTTCCGCTCATCATCACCTTTAACTTCAGATCATTTCCTATTCCCATTTCTCATCAGACAACGGCCGTGCTTGTTTAAAACTGTGCTAGAAAACGATGTTGACCAAACAGAAATGTGTTATCTATCTTATATCCGTACTAACCATTTTTTCAAGTGACATTTTTTGATACCATCTACAAGAAATATCATTTTGCACTCTGACAGAATAAATTTGTCATACCCAGCCAACATTAAAATACTCTCTGTATACAACTATTTTTGGAGTTTTTACTCCATAATGGTGTTTCATGTCAGTTTGATTCGTGTAGTGTCCAACCAAGTATAACAGTAGTATGATAAGTCTGACAAACTACCAAGAGCCATTATGTTAAAGTTTCTTTCTTGAATCTGCACCTTTCCAGAAAATTCCAAAGCAGGAATTTGAAAGAATTCCACAGAGCTTCAGATGATGAAGTGTAATTTCATTTTTTGACGCGGCAGTGAAGTTGAACCTTTGGACCAAGCGAAAGACAACAAAACAATAATGGTATCCAGACCTTTAAGTTTATTGGTACTTTGTACAGATTTCTAATATCTTTCCATTTTTTGATTATTTTCTCAGATTCTGTATCTTATGCTTTGTTGCCAATCTAAAAATATAGGAATTAAGGGAATAAAATCTTACAATTAGGTATATCTAGTGATTGTATTATCTAGTAATTTAGTGAGTAAACTTTTTTATAGTAATACCGGTATCCCGGTTTTAAAAATTTTGAATACCGAATACCGATATTGAGATTTTGGTCCGGTATTGCTACTTCCCATCTCTATCTAGACTATATCTCGCGCGTTATCTTAACTCCACTGTTTTGTACTGCAAAATTATCATCATATTCTCAGCATATTCAACGTTAGATTGTTGTATATTTTTCATTGAATTAAATCTAGAACTAACACTAGATCTAGATCTGGAAACATTCAAGTTTAGCCCTGCATCTCTCAAGACGGCTAAACTCGAATGTTTCTAGTTCTAGATCTAGTTTTATTTCAACAACAATGTATTAATTTCTTGAATCGTTATACCTTTTATGGAAATAAAACTAGAACTAACACTAGACCTAGAACTAGAAAGTTTTGGGTTGGGTTGTTTAATCCAAATGTTTCTAGTTCTAGGTCTAGATTAGTTCTAGTTTTTATTGTTATTCAACACTAGATTGTTATCAAGACTGTTATCGAGCGCTGAATAACAAAACTAGAACTAATACTAGAACTAGAAACATTCGGGTTTAGCCGTCTTAAGAGACGCACGGCTAAACTAGTTCTAGGTCTAGTGTTACTTCTAGTGCTAGTATTATTAGTAACTAATGCCATCTTGACGTGTAAGTGCGTGTACTAGAATGTTTGAAAAAATAATTTTTGTTGATGAATATAAAAAATTTGAAATGAATATTTACGGTTGTTTTAGGAGAATTTATGTTGATGAGTTGACCTGACTAGAAGGGATTGAGATAATGAATTAAGGTTTCAAAACCGTGTTGTAACGGGCTACGAGTTGATGGGCCGAGAACGAAGACGGTTGGCAAGCGTGGAGGCAGGTCGTAAAAATGCTTTATTAGTTTACCAGCAGCGGGTGGTTCCAATTTTCCAATTAGCACCGGACGCATAACTTGAACCCCCATTACACTAATCTATTAAACGTAATGAGTTTAACCCACGTTCACTTATTTATTTTGTTTGGAACCACACTTAAAAATTATGCACAAAAAAATTATGCAACATAAAATAAACTTGAGACCATTTTCTTAGGTTGAGTGTATCTATAAGGTTTATTAATCACATCGTTAAGTATGAAGGTTTATTTCACAATGAAATTCTAACTCATATGGGTTATTAATGATTATTGTCTTCTTGTTTTCTCGCACCGGGGTCTGGAGGTGTTAGAATGGACGGCTTCTTGTGGTTGTTTGAATTGGAAAAAAAATTAGTAGCTCGTGTCTCGGCTTGTTAGCGCTCTTCATTACGGGTTTTTGATATATGGAAGTCATCGAATTAGCTCGATTGTTCGTGCTGGGTGTATTCGATGATGAAATTGACTAATGATTGACGCTTGTCGTGTGCTGACCAGAAACTATCTATTTCATTACCTGAATAGTAAATACCCGGTTAATTTACTTCAAGATCTAATTTCTATGCCAAATTCCTGTTTTAATTATTAATATTTAAAAATCTTTTTTGGTTAGTGACATTAATCTAGGTGCGGCATTCCATCGTTAATTACGCCGGCAATTGAGCAATTAAGGGCCCTTAATAAATTCGATACTAAGTCGCCGACAAACGGGGCTCACATCGCCGCTGGGTTTTATTAATTTTTAACGAGCCGAAGACGTCGTATGCTAAATTAATATATAATTGTGCAATAAATTCCGGGCGGGATGTCCGTAAACTAACGCGTGTTTGACGGCCCTTAAAATTAACGATTACCAATTTAATCGGGCTCTTTTTTTGCCTCCTTACCTCTTCTACCTTCTCACCCCCCGAGGTAAAACAACTAATCAACTTAATTAAAATAAATTTATACTTATCATATTTGCGAGGAAATATAAACAATTGTTATTCTACGAGAATCATTAAAAATAATATTGTAATTAAAAGAAAATTGTGAACATTAATCTTATTACATTTGAAGAACCAAGAGGTATGAGCCCTTTGAGATTGATATTCTTAACCCATAGGCCAAGGTCGTTTTCGGCCGAGGCGCTACATTAATGACATGTTGATACAAAACTATTCCATTTTCAGCAATATATATACCCATTAAGCCGAGGTCGCTTGCGGGCGAGGGTCTACAATTATTACCATTTCCTTCACAAAGGCTACCTTTGGAAATATGTTGTAGTGTTTATTTATATTTATGTTGTATTTATGAAAATCACGTCTTAATTAGAACCATCACGATGAATTAGATTTTGAACCATACCAATACTTGAAATTAAGATAAATATGGACAAAAAAATAACAAATTCTTCAACCTACTTTTGTATCACTCTGTATACAATAAAATTACAAAAAAATGAACTCTTTTGAAGGGTCTCAGAAGGGGGCCCTCCATTACTCACCCGCCGCCCGAGTAATTGCTTGTATCGGTCACTAATTGTGCCCTATGGCCCCCCCGTAGAGTTTTGAAGGACGTTAACCGAAGCCCCAGCCAAAGAACAAGGAGTAACCGAGATACTCGATATAGATTTTGGTCCAATTTGGAACCCGCAATGCGCGAGCAATCGTAATTATCATTCAGGTTGTATCTTTTCTTCACGGTACATGATGAATTATGTATTATTAGCGCGCGATGACCGTTTTCGACGACGAGTTGAGGTTCAAGAAATTTATTAAACTTTCTTTTTTTGTATAAACGAGACTGTAAGTTCAAAAAGGATACCGCTCAAGTTGGTTTAAAGTAGGATTTTATTTAATTAAAAATCTACCTAAATAAACATTTAAATGTTTATTTTATGTTAGGATATTTCATAGTTCTAGGACTAGTGTTAGTTCTATTTTGAGTTCAATAAAATTTTATAATAATCTAGTGCTGAATAACAATTAAAACTAGAACTAACACTAGATCTAGAACTAGAAAGTTTCGGGTTTAGCCGTGCGTCTTCAGACGCACGGCTAAACCCGTATGTTTCTAGTTCTAGGTCTAGTGTTAGTTCTAGTTTTACACTAGCACTCTTACCATATAGAATTAACACTATACCTAGAATTAGAATCATTTGGGTTTAGCCGCACGTCTCTAAAGACGGCTAAACCCAAATGATTCTAGTTCTAGGTATAGTGTTAGTTCTAATTTTACACTAGCACTAACACTAGAACTAACACAAGACCTAGCACTAGAATCATTTGGGTTTAGGCACTAATACTAGACCTAGAATTAGAATGTTCCTGGTTTAGCCGTGCGTCTTCAGACTATATAGTAACAGTGCTAGTGTAAAACTAGAACTAACACTAGACCTAGAACTAGAAACGTTTGGGTTTAGCCGCACGTCTCTAAAGACGGCTAAACCCAAATGATTCTAGTTCTAGGTATAGTGTTAGTTCTATATAGTTTAGCCGTCTTTAGAGACGTGCGGCTAAACCCAAATGATTCTAGTTCTCGGTCTAGTGTTAGTTCTAGTTTTGCACTAGCACTATCACTAGAATTAATACAAGACTTAGAACTAGAATCATTCGGGTTTTGCCATCTTAAAAGACGTGCGGCTAAACCCGAATATTTCTAGCTCTAAGTCTAATGTTAGTTCAATAAGAATATACAATAATCTGATGCTGAATAACAACTAAAACTAGGACTAACACTAATTTCGGGTTTAATCGTGCATCTTGAGATGCGGCACAAAACACGTTGAGAAAAAGTTTGGTGATGCAAATGGGTTAATATTATGTAAACAAGATTTGTGTGACGCTTAACAGGTTAAACAACTTGTTCGTTTTGGATAGGTTAGTTTATGTTCATTTTTAAAACCAATAAACCAAAATTTACATATTTATAAGTTGGAGGTTGATTAAACTTTACCCAGAGGGGAAAAACTGTTATTGTCCGATTCTAATATATTGTAATTTACTTTATTTTCCCCATCTCATCTCAATTTGAACATCACTTATTTTGTTTAATAAAAATGAATTTCTTTTTATTTTCGCATTTATTAAAATTGCGCATAATAACCACTTAGGACCTCAATTTGAAAATGGCTTTTTGAAATTATAAATTCTTTAATGGGTTTAATTTGGTTCGGCGTGTTAAAAAAGAAATGGGAGCACAACATTATCTCTCTGGATATTATAGGCTAGGTTTTGATGTAATTTATTAAGTGCTATCTTGGAAATTGTACTAAATTGCTCTGGGTAATGTCTGAATTATCTGTTATTTTTCTCTTTTATTAATAATAACATTTTCATTTTTAACATTTTTTTACTTGTTATTGTATTTTATTTTTTGTTACATTCTCCTATTTATTAGTAATAATAATGATAATCTTTTAGGAGTGTTTAAAGGGTGTCAAAAAAATCCGTGAACCATTTAACCCTAAAGTTCGTCGAATATAATTGGACGAGTTTGGGTTCTTTTACGTTGTGGGGCCGTGGGCACGAGAGAAGAAGAGCAGTCGTCGCCTGAGGGCTCGCTTCATTACCGTGATTGGCACTTTCAATTAATATTAACATGAACGGTTGGACGGACAGTGGGGCCCCGGACTGTTTCTCCCGTCTCTCAGCATCTTGATGGCCGGACCCTTCTTCTTCGTCTCGTCTGTTCTCCTCGCGTTTTCGAAACAAACGAGACGAGAGAAGAGAAGAGGCCGAGGCGGATCCGTTAATAAGCCGTCTCATAAATGTGTAAATATGTGGTTAATGTTACGGTCGCGGCGGTTTGATCGTTAAAAGCGCCACGGATGCCAACGCCACACAAAACCAGAACCACGTCCGATCCTGCTGGTGTGTGTAAAGGTGGATGTATAAATTGACTACGAGTGTGGTTAAGAAACCGACACCGTGGTGAATTATTCATTTTCAGAGGTGATGTTAAGAAGTTTAGAAATGTGGGGTGATGAGCTTGTACAAATTTGTTTGTGTTGATTTACTTTGATGACATTTTTTTTTAATGAATAAAAATAAATAGGTCATAAACTTTTTGACAGAATCTCGTTGAGTTTCTCGCCTAACCCACCCCAACCCAACTATTTGAAAAAAGCTCTTCGTTTATTATGTCTTACGAATTTGTCCGTTCTATTTTTTGTCGGGTATTCCCCTGTTTCGTTCAATAGCGGATTGAATCATAAAATTTTCTAGCTCCTTCAGTTTATGCGAGTTCTTCGTAGAGAGTTGATTAATCAGTGCATACCTATTATAAAACGTGGTTTTAAGTGTTTTAGAATAACGTAAGTATTTTATTATGTTATACATACTGCATACGTAATTATTAGTTGAAAAATTAACTTATTTTCTTTCATTTTAGTTATTATGAAAAAAATGCAAAACCTTGAGATTAGAAATAAAGCATGAGATTTTGAAAAATTTTTAACAAGGCCTGAAAATATGTGAATTAGCAACAAATACAATTTATCCTATACTACTGTGTATACAATAATAAAAGGCAAATGTAAAATTCTCGACGCAGTTAAAAATGCTCAGCCGTTAACTTCTAATATAATTCGTAAACGGTAATTGGTTTGATAGCGGAAATGGAATCTTATTAAGTATGGACCAAGTAAAAGTCACGAATTGTCAACTTGACCAAAATACTATATGCAATCAAACCAAACAGATTTTCGAAGAACTAAAGACACAAATTGGTGATGAAGCAAAAGATGAAACCTTTTTAGCCAGCAATGGTTGCTTTTGTCGTTTTAAAAAAAGATGCAACTGACACAATATTACACAGAGTGAAGAAGCAGCAAGTGCAAATAAAGTCGCTGCATCTACTTTTGCTGGCAAATTAAAGAATATATTCAATGTAGGCGAAGAATTTTTATTGCACGTGATGAAAAGATGTTTCCAGGATTTAAAGCAGCAAAAGATAGATTAAACGCGCTCGGTGAAAACGCTGCTGGCGATTGTAAATTGAAACCATTATTGGTGTATCGATCCCAAAACCTCAGAGCCCTAAAAAATAAATCCAAATCAGGATTGCCAGTAATTTGGAAGTCAAACCGAAAAGCTTGGGTTATTGCTTCTTTATTTGAAGACTGGTTTCGGAATCACTTTGTCCCGAAAGTTGAACGGTACCCTTCCTCTAAAAACATCGCATTTAAAGTGATATTAATTATTGATAACGCACCTAGACACTCGGCAGCTAACCTTATTAACGATGATTAGTTTACGTCAACCTATGGATTAAGGTGTTATAAAAATATTTAAAGCTTATTATATTCGACGATCATAGAGGTTTAAATAAATCTATGAATCAGGATGACAACTTATCCGTTAAGGAATTTTGGTTAAGTTTAATATTCTTGATGCTAATAAAAGAATCATGGGACGAAGTTTCCTCAAATACTTTTTTGGGTTTGGAAAAAATTTTGCCCGGACTTTTTCGCTGACTTACCAGAAACAGCGCCAAAAAACGATATAACCGAAGTAGTACTAAATATTGTTACTTTAGGAAAACAAGTCGATTTGATAGTTGATAATGAAGATGTCAGTGTGCTCTTGGAGTTGCATGATGAGAAGCGTACGGTGATCATGATCTGATTGAAATGCAGCAACAAAATGATGGTGAAGAAAGTGATGTTGAACCAGCTCAACCAGAAATGGTTAGGATAACCATCGCAAAATTAACAGAAGGGCTTAATTGCATACAAAATGGTATAAAGGTTTTAGAAGAAACAGATAATAATTAAGAACGCATTATGACAGTAAAGAGAAGAATGGAACAATCAATTGTCTGCTATCAAGAAATCCTACGTGAGAAGAAAAAAAATGTATGTCGCCAAATCATCACCAGTTTTATAAAACCGTCCAATTTAAATGACTAAGGGCCGGTAGTACAATATAGCGATAAACTTCCCGACAGCGTTATCTGGCAGATAAGTTAGTTTGTACTGTATTACAATGTACGGATATTTTTGTCGGTGAGATTATCGGCAGGATAACTTATCGGGTACTCAGCGGTGCCGATAAGACACTTATCCGGCAGATATTTATGGTTACCAAGGTTTTTATATAAAAACTTTGTATGATTACTGCATAGGTTAACCTCTAACATTAAACGTTAACCTTATATGTACGATGTGTCAGTGAAAATTTTTTTAAACAATTTATATTGTCAAAGTCATAATTCAAACTTCAAAGAAAGACGTTGGCGTTACCATTCTACGGCATATCAATCACTAGATATGGGGGAAAAACTACTACCAACCGCCTCTTGTTTCGCCGATAGCAATCCTACCGACAAAAACAGTTTGTACAACAGCGAATATCTTTATCCTCCTGATAAGTTTATCGGGCGGATAGATATCAGGTAGATTTATCGGTATATTGTACAACCGGCCCTAAATCATAAATAATTAATTTTTTTCTGGTTTATTTCATACTGATATTAGAATGCATAAATAAATTTGATTTAGAATATGTTTCCGGTTTACCGTTTGTTGAACATAAATTTTGCTTCAACCTATCCAGATACTCGACTTACATAATTTTCCATTTACGTAATCCTACCCTATTACGTAACTTCGGGTATTACTGTATTTGGCCATTTTGTCCTAAAACCAAAAATTCTAGAAGTGTTTAGTTACTAGCAAATTATCCGTGAATTTGTGACTTTGGCCACATACGGTATACTGCTTTAGCAAGGTAACTTTGCTAGTTTTTCAAGTATTACTGCCAAACCTTGGCTTCCTTTATGTTTGTGTGTTTGCCGCTATACATTATCACATAGGTTTTGGTATCCCTGATACATTCGTTTAGCCATCTAGTTTCTTGTATAGTTGTGATTGCTAGGTTATATTTCTTTATTTAAATAAGACGCGCTATTTGCGTTGTTCAGTGTCCTCACGTTCCATATTCCAATCTCATGATTCCTGAACTACTCAATCCACTCATTCCTTATAACCAGTTCTATTCAGTTTAGTAGCAAAATTTCTCCATTAAAATTGACCTAAATCCTTAGCTCAACTTCTTTACCATTCTTGTAGCATCATTTTTTCTCTTCGTTCATTATGTAGATATCACTGTGTTGCATAATTTTATTGAATTAAAACTAGAACTAACACTAGACCTAGAACTAGTAAGTTTCGTTCTAAATTTTTTCTAGTTCTAGGTCTAATGTTAGTTCTAGTTTTGCAATAGCAGTTCTAGAGATTATGATTCTAGTTCTAGGTCTTATGTTAGTTCTAGGGATACTGCTAGTGCAAAACTAGAACTAACACTAAACCTAGAACTAGAATCATTCGGGTTTAGCCGTCTTGAAACGCGTGCGGCTAAACCCGAATGTTTCTAGCTCTAGGACTAGTGTTAGTTCTAGTCTTAGTTATTCAGCGCCAGGTTATTGCATATTACTATAGAACTAAAACTAGAACTAGAAAGATTCGGGTTTAGCCATAATCAATCCACTCATTCCTCATCACCAGTTCTATTCAATTTAGTAACAAAATTTCTCCATTAAAATTAACCTAAATCTTTAGCTTAACTTCTTTACCATTCCTGTACTACCATTTTTTCTTGTCCATCTCAGTATCAATAATTTTTTGATTTTTGTTCTTTTTATTTAAAACCAGCAGTTAATTTACATCATTATTTTATTTTTCTCCGACTAAATATCTGTGAGGAGGTAAATTTGCGTGCGAATTTGTAAAGTCCCAATTACCTTAATTACGTTTTCATTTGCATGTTTCGAATCACTTAGGACCACGAGTGAACCGCGGTTCAGGCCATTAACGGCATGCCCTCTACTACTTCGGAACGATTTCTGTGCCCGGTTCTTGAACAATTACTCACTTGCCGCTTTCTGCAAAGTCTTTCTTCCGACGGCTGAAATTATTCTTAGATAAAATTTCCATTTGTCACGGTAACAATCTAGGTTCACGTGCCGCGAATAAAATTGGGCTATTGTTAGCGTATAAACTTAATGAAGTGGGGATTTTTATAAGAATCGCAATTTATTTGAGACTGGGGATTTATTTGTTTTAGAGTTCAAGGTAATGATTTCAAAGTAAATGTGCGTTTTTATATTATGGGTTGAGTTATACAGCGAATTTGGGTGATAATATGTCAGGGTAATATAATACAATGGCCAATTATTTTCCATTCATCGTCGGTCACAAAGGAGTCCGGCGCATGAGGTCGTAAGGTAGAGCTTTTACTTCGGGTTGGGCGATGATAGTAGAGACATAAATCTTGACCACAGAATCGAGCTAATTACTATTGTGCCCTGTGGCAGATACAGAGTTATATAAATACATATGATTTTATTTTTTTAAGCTTTTAAACAAAGAAAATTTATAATTGTGTGTCAATAATTGCAGTTTTATAATTCATTAACCTTTACAAATTGTAACACTAATTAAATCATAATTCATTTATTATTACCCAATAGTAATAATTTATAAACAAATAGCCCACATATGACAGAAATTTTTAATTTTCTTAAGCATTAAATAACCCCTTAAAAATACGAGTTGTTGTCGTTTTCAATAACATTAATCGACCAGTTTTGAAACAATACTACGTCCCGTGGCGACACATGTAGTAAATACCGATTTTAAAAGCGCGCACCGTTTTAAAATACGACGAATAATAACGTTTTCGGTACGTAAATGGAGGTCGGAAAGGATCTTAAAAAGGAAGAAGAAAGAAATTAAAATAGGAATGAATGAATACACAATGGCGAGGAGCGCGCGGTCGATTTCGATAAAAATAATTTTACTGCCTTGAAAGACCATTTTCAATTATAGCGCATCAATAAATATTATCGGGCGTGCGCCCTAGAGGGTGCCTTTTTTTCTTTCAGAAAAATACACATTAACCTGGCGGGTGGTAAGAGACAGTTTGACTCAGACGCCGATGTTATTTCCGTTTTCAAGAAATGTTTACACTTAAAACAATCAAAAAGTTTTTATTTTTATAGAACTTATTATTGGACCTTGTTAATACAACTAGATGGTAAAGGGTATCACCAATTGGAGCCCTGAATAAAAAGGTTGCAATTGTCAAAGCACAAAGTTAAACAACCATACATTTTTCTTTTCTAGAGTTCTCCAATTATCTCGGATCAAGGATATTATTATTATAATTGCTGCCGGGTTGAGGGGAGCTCGTTATCGCGACCTATAAGATCTATTCTAACTTTAGTCTTCTAAAAATTTAGGGCAAATGTAGGTCCTTGATGAACCTTAGTATTGCCCTGAGGTTTTGAAGCTTTATGTCGGTAGGTGTCAAGAGAGTTTTACCGAAAATTTTGTGTCTTAGTCGGCCTCTGGCGACGCAATAACACAATATATATTCAGTTGGTTTTGACTCGTCGTTGCAAAGTCGACAAGTTTGATCCTCAGCTTGTCCAATGTGGAAGGAGGTTATCATACTCTTCGCTTGTCTGTGACTTGGAAGTTCTTTCCAGTGTAAGGCTATCTTTGAGACCTCCCAACTGTTGATTATATGTTTTAGGTGGATTTTTTGCAGTCCATAACCAGGTTGGAGTCCAAGGAAGCTGCCTCTCTGGCTAGCTTGTCCGCCTTCTCATTGCCTTCAATGTTGCTGTGAGCTGGAACCCACCATAGGGTAAAATCATTACCCCTAGCAAATTCTCTCAGGTTGCTGGTACACTTTCTGATCAGTGCGGAGTCACACATGTAGGCCTGAATTGCCTTTAAGGCGGCCCGACTGCTGTGAAAATGTTTATGGATGCACCTTTCTGTCGCTTCTGTTGGTTCAAAGTGGTGCAGAAGTTTATAGCAAGAACTTCTGCTTGCAAAATTGTTATGTCCGAGCTGAAGGGCAGTTTAATATGGCTATACATACCTACTCCGGATCTAACTGTCTTTGAAGCATCGCTGTACCAGGCTAGGGCTCCTCTTTATAGTTGAAGCACACCCTTCGCCCAATCATCCCTGCTTCTAAATATGGCCTTATACGGCTGGTTGAAATTGTATTCTGTCGGTATAAGGTCCGTTTTAATTTCAATCAGGTGATTTAGACATGGCTCCTTGAGGATTTCGAGGTGTCCTCTGTGGTTACCCTGCATCAACTTGAGTGAAGAAACTGTTTTCAGTGATAAGGCCCTTGAAGCTGCCTCCTTTTGTGTATATAAATGGAGTGGTGTGAGACCGAGCAGAGCTATTATCCGTTCTATGTTCTATTAATTAATACATGTTAACCGCTAGATTTGTGCCAGCTGTTGTTGTGCTGTCTTATGTTTTGTTTTTGACCACCAAACCAATGTGGCGTAGGCGACCATGGGTCTGATTATTGCTACGTAGGCCCAATGAGCCATTCGTGGTTTGAGACCCCAGTTCCATCCTAGGACCCTGCGGCAGATCTGGTTTGCTATGATGGCCTTTTTCCTCGCCTTATCTAAGTGTGAGTTCCAGTTTAGTTTAGGTATTTAACTTTTGTTTTGCGGTTAATAGTTCTGCTTTCAATGGAGGATGCTTTTATTTGTAGCTTCCTTCTCCGAGCGAAAGGGACTATTTCGATTTTATTTGGATTGATGCTGAGCCCATTGCTTCTACACCAAGTACTGGTGAGTAATAGGGCTTTTTGTATTAGTTGAGTTGTGATTGTATCATATTTTCCTCGGATTGTGATTACCAGGTCATCAGCATACCCCTGAATCTTGAATCCTTTTTTTTAGGATGTTCATCAAGACATCAACTACCAGGCACCATAGTAGAGGTGATAGCACCCCCCCCTTGGGGACGTCCTCTTAGCACGTTTATAGACAACGACTCGCCTTCCACACTGGCTGTGATCTGCCGACTTTTTAACATGGCTATACACTATTTGATTTTCGACGGATGTTTATCTTTTACGTTTAGAGCTATGGCTTCATAGGAGGTGTTATCAAAAGGTTAATCTCTTTGGTTGCAATTGCCTCCTCTAAAGTGCTAGTAAAAGCATGGAGAGCAGTAATTGTTGATTTTGCTTTCTGGCAAGCATGTTGGCTAGGGTGGAGTGGATTAGTGACAAGCACTCCATTCCTAAGGTATTGATCGATTACCTTTTCCATCCCTTTAAGGAGAAATGAAGTTAGGCTAGTTGGTCTGTATGCTTTGGGGTTGGCGTTTGAACGCCTACCACCTCTAGGTATGAAGACCACCTTTATTTTCCTCCATATTCAAGGATACTGCTTTGAAGTTCGGATCCCCAATCCTTCTCACGTCTCGCGGAATTTCGTCATGCTGCGGATATCCCCAAATAAGGGCGTTGTGGTATCGATGCTTAGATAGCGTCATGAAGCTTTTTAAACACACTCAGTCAGTCTCCATTGGTACCACGTTGCCACAACGATGTCTCTATAGTGTCATTTATAGAGACTAACCAAGGGGAAGGTACCTAGGTGAAGAAGTAGCCTCTCAGCTACGTTTCCGGAATATAATAGAATGAAAAAGATGCACAAAACCTTGCAGATAAGACATCACCCAGTATACGCAAATATATCGATACCTGGGTAATATTCTAAAGCGACTTTCCATTACTTATAATTCTGTACTGTTACAGTCAGTACCTGTATCCTTGAGAAAGTTTTAGTAAGTATTTCTCCCAGTTATTTTCCACCATCTGTACACTTGGTGCATCAAGTGTCATCTTCAGCTTTCTTCCCATTTTATCGGTGGTTTTCTCAGTGATCTTTTGCCCTCCATTTTTCTCTAAAACAAGGTTTTCCATCTGTCAGGTTTACCTATCTATGTATCCAAGGGAGCTAAGGTATGATTAGTCATTCAGTCATCCATTTCTGGCTCTTCTTGTGTTTGATCGATTCCAACATGGATCTTCGTTTTGTACAGATTTTAGCAGCGATTTTTTTTAGATTTGGTATTTGGCATGAGTAGTTGTCTAGTGCTTCTTATCCAAATTTTGGTATTCTCCAATAATGTATTGGATCTTCAAAATATTTTGGTTTTGGTATTATATCTACCTGATTTTTCAATGATTTTTTGATTCATTCTTTTGTGAGTACTTTGTTTCTTGGTCGTTTGTAGATTCAGAGTTAAAGTTTACACTTGGTTTTGTGTTAGTATTTCGTTGTCTTTTGGCTTATCACGGATTCATTGTGTAAATAGAAACGAACTAAAAATGCAGGCCATATGAGGCCATAAATTTAATTCCTTAAAATACAGCCGCATCTAATTAGGCTTTGAAACAAACTTAGAAGGAAAAATTTATTGGATAACTTTTTTATTTTGAAAGTAAAATTTTTTTAATTAAATCTTGTTGTTTCAAGTATAAACTAAACTTGGGTTGGTTCGGATTTTAATAACCTCCAAGACCGCCGTGGTCAGTGTCTTTAGTCTTCGCGTATATACACGGTGCTTTAATGGTAAATAGGCGTCTGTGATATAGGAGTATTATATCTTCACTTTGCCAGTTTTATTGGAGTTGATTTTATTATACCGTAGGTGTAAAGCAAGGGGTTTATCCAACGTCCCGCTGTTAAGAGTCCCTCCACCTTTGGTTCGTGCTGCGATCGGTATAACTCAACCGAATCAAACGGTGCTTGCATACACAAGCATGCCTTTCGGTGCGCTTTTACATAAAACCATCAGTTTTACGATCCTCGACGAAGAAACTAAAGTCCTCGTGGTGATTTAACCCTCAAATTATTATTATATCCGTATAAATATTTAAATAATCTTTCGTTTGTGTTTTAAACTCCCACTCAAAATAACATCATGATTTAAATTTCTATTATTTTTTTAATTCTCATTTATAAATTGTTTTTGAGGATATTCGTCGATCGTTAAAGTAAATTTATACCGTATCGCTTCCGGGCGAATTTTTTGATCATTTGTAATCGTTAATGTACGACTACGACCCACGTATTACATAAATTAAGGAGGTTAATTGTTCGACGAAGCGGGATTAAGTTGTTATAGTCAATTACCGCGGGCTCTAAAAAACTTTAACTGATTCATTGGCAACGCGGATTCATAAACTCAAGGAAAAGACAAGAATTTACGATGGAAGCCATAAAGTTATTATAGTTTTGTAATAAACCTTCGATAATTACTAAACAAGAAACCCTTAACAATCGTAAAATTTCGAAATAACTACGTTTTCAATAATTTAAATATTATCAATAAAGTTTCAATCAACCACATCAAACAACTAAAATTAGTTAAGATTTTCCAATTACACCAAACTAATGATCTAAAATAATCTAAAATGATCTAAAATAATCTAAATGCTCCCCGTAATCGTTTCTTGTGCACGTTTAAACATTATCGGTGAATTATCTCACGTTCGTTTATGTGGTGGGCATAGGGTTTATAGGAGCGAGTGAAAAGGAAAAGGTTATACGACAAGAAGAGAATGAGAGGAAGAACGATTACGAGGAGACGAAGAGAAGGAGGAGGATAAACCTTATACTGTTATTAGAAACGGCGCTCGCAGTGCCGTTAACGTAATTTCTCCCTTTCCAAGTCTTCGCCGACGATTCCCAAATGACCGTGTTTACAAACGGTAATAAACCGAAATTAAAACCGAACCCACTGCAATCGTGTATCCGACGTCCGATTGAGGCCTTAATTGAATTCTGAAACCGACGGAATATTATTTGAAGAGTAACGATAATTTGGGTTCGGTTAAATACCGGAAATATAAATAGGATTAGATTAAAAATTATATGAAGGAATACTAAGATATTGTATTCTTTGTAATTCTTGTTCGTTACTTTTTGTATAAAAACCACTTCGTTTTACAAAGAAATGTTTATTTTGTATACTAAACGTCATTTTGTTAGAAAGAAATTTTCCTGAACATGTTTTATATATTATTTCAAAATAGAATGTTTCAGCTTTATTTTGATAACATGTAATGTCTTGTTTTGTTCTTATGTCTTCGCTTCTTTCTCTATCGTTTGGAGTCATTCTGCGAAGTATCTTCATTTCTGCTGTTTACAATAATCGTTTTGTTTTAGACATACCAGGTCCACTCTCAGCCGTATGTCTATTTTGTGTTAATATGTAGATGTTTGTTCCTCCATAAAGTGTCGTTTAGACTGTCTGCGATTTTACTGGCTTTGCTCACTTATTGGGATACTTCCTCGTAAATATTACCGTTACTTGATAGTTCAACTCCCAAGTATCTGCATGTCATGAGCTGCTGCATCATGCCTACAAAATCCATTCCCTAAATCCAAGGTTTTTAAAAACCTTTTAATTATTAATATAATAATTATACATATATATGTTTTATCCCAGGAACGACACCTCGGTTTGCAGCCACGCAAATTTTGAAACCGAAATGGACAAGATCGAGTACACCAGGAGATGCGGACGCAGAAAAGGCAAAGACGAGAAGAGGGGAAAGATGATAAAGGACTCTTTTATTTCTTGAAATGCAAGGATTGTTGTATTAACCCAGAAATAGGAACAATTTGGGAAAAGTTCAGGCAATATTTTTGCACTTTCGCCCCTCAAACAGGAAACAAATTTGGTACTCTATCGACCGCCTATAATAACGATTACACTGCTATAATCGCAAACTTTGATCTTAAGGGTGCTAAGGGTCCTATTATCCAAGGGTCCGCTGTTATCGGTTATCAAGGTTGGCTGGCTGGTTACCAAGCGGCTTTTGATGCTGAAAATAAGAAGTTAACGAAAAATAACTTCACCCTTGGATTCTCAACTGGCGATTTTATCCTTCACACCAATCTCGATTTAAGCGAATTTGATGATAACATTTACCAGAGGGTGTCCCCTCGACTTGAGACTGCTATTCAGTTGGCGTGGTCTTCTGGAAGTGACGACATCAAGTTGGGAACCATACCAAGAAACACCAGTCAAATTGGTTTGGGCTATAAACAACGTTTAAGAGACGGTATCACATTGACTCCATTGGCTTTGATTGGTGGGAAAAACATTAACGGTGGTGGCCACAAATTCAGTCTCAACCTTGAACTTGACGCCTAAGCAAATAAAAAGGAAAATATGGCAGCTAAACCTGAATCTTCATCCTGCTTTTCGGTAGATATTTTTACTGTTCTCTCAGATATTTTAGGTAACGAATACTGGTTAAAAATATATACAGTGCGTTTCAAAAGTAACGGATAAATTGGGTAAAATTATTATAAACAATTTATGAAAAATCGCTGAAACGGGTCTAAACATTTAAATTTTTTGCAATTTTTTGGTGTACATTTTAAATTTTTTCCGCCATTTTTAAATGAGTTATGACGTCATCGAAGTTTTTTTTTAATGGAACACCCTATTTTTTATATCGGAATTAGAAAGAGGATTTTTTCTGAATTATGTACAATAAATATTAATATCGGTTACATAACAAAACTTTTCGAGAAAAATTAATTTAAAGTTTCATTATTTCCCATTCTTTGATATAAAAAATAGTAGTAGCCGTGCGTAACCATGGCAACCAATAACAAGTTGGTTGATTATTTTTTTCCATGGCACACTACAGTATTACTGAAGAAGATAATNGGGTTGAATTGGGAAAATATTGAGAACAAAAAAGTTTAAACAAAGCTTACATTTTCGTATAACCTAAAAGTGAAAAAAAAGGTGCTAATTTAAAAATTCCTGAAAGTCGTATTTATTGAAATTAAGGAATGAGACTTATTTTAAATTAAAGCTCAAAGCTTTCTCTTTTAAACGATGTATAATAATTGTTGGGTTGGATTGGAAAAATATTGACAAAAAGAAAGTTTAAACGAAGCTTACATTTTCGTATAACATAAAACTGAAAAAAAAAGGTGTTAATTTAAAAATTCCTGGAAGCCGTATTTATTGAAATTAAGGAATGACATTTATTTTAAATTAAAGCTCAAAGCTTTCTCTTTAAAATGATATATAATAACTGTTGGGTTGAATTGGGAAAATATTGAGAACAAAAAAGTTTAAACAAAGCTTACATTTTCGTATAACCTAAAAGTGAAAAAAAAGGTGCTAATTTAAAAATTCCTGAAAGTCGTATTTATTGAAATTAAGGAATGAGACTTATTTTAAATTAAAGCTCAAAGCTTTCTCTTTAAAATGATATATAATAACTGTTGGGTTGAATTGGGAAAATATTGAGAACAAAAAAGTTTAAACAAAGCTTACATTTTCGTATAACCTAAAAGTGAAAAAAAAGGTGCTAATTTAAAAATTCCTGAAAGTCGTATTTATTGAAATTAAGGAATGAGACTTATTTTAAATTAAAGCTCAAAGCTTTCTCTTTTAAACGATGTATAATAATTGTTGGGTTGGATTGGAAAAATATTGACAAAAAGAAAGTTTAAACGAAGCTTACATTTTCGTATAACATAAAAGTGAAAAAAAAGGTGTTAATTTAAAAATTCCTGGAAGCCGTATTTATTGAAATTAAGGAATTAGACTTATTTTAAATTAAAGCTCAAAGCTTTCTCTTTAAAATGATGTATAATAATGGTTAGGTTGGATCATAAAAATGTAGAGAAAAAAAAAGTTGAAATAATACTTACATTTTCGTATAACCTGAAAATGTCAAAAAAAGACGCTTATTTAAAAATTCCTGGAAGCTGTGTGTATAGAAAGTAAGGAATGAGACTTATTTTAAATTAAAGCTCAAAGCTTTCTCTTTAAAATGATATACAATAATCGTTAGGTTGGATTGGGAAATATTAAAAAAAGAAATGTTGAAATAAAACTTACATTTTGGAATAACCTAAAAATGTCAAAAAAGGTGCTAATTTAAAAATTCCTGAAAGCCGTATTTATTGAAATTAATGAATGAGACTTATTTTAAATTAAAGCTCAAAGCTTTCTCTTTAAAATGATGTATAATAATGGTTGGGTTGGATCACAAAAATGTGGAGAAAAAAAAATTGAAATAAAACTTACATTTTGGAATAACCTAAAAATGTCAAAAAAGGTGCTAATTTAAAAATTCAAGGAAGCTGTATTTATTGAAATTAAGGAATGAGACTTATTTTAAATTAAAGCTCAAAGCTTTCTTTTTAAAATGATGTATAATAATGGTTGGGTTGGATCACAAAAATGTGGAGAAAAAAAATGTTGAAATAATACTTACATTTTCGTATAACCTAAAAATGTCAAAAAAGATGCTAATTTAAAAATTCATAGAAGCCGTATTTATTGAAATTAAGGAATCAGACTTATTTTAAATTAAAGCTCAAAGCTTTCTCTTTAAAATGATGTATAATAATTGTTGGGTNGGATTTTTTCTGAATTATGTACAATAAATATTAATATCGGTTACATAACAAAACTTTTCGAGAAAAATTAATTTAAAGTTTCATTATTTCCCATTCTTTGATATAAAAAATAGTAGTAGCCGTGCGTAACCATGGCAACCAATAACAAATTGATTGATTATTTTTTTCCATGGCACACTACAGTATTACTGACTAAGATAATGTTCGGAAAATGTTTTCCTCTGCTAAAATTATAATTAATGTTAATGTATTGTACAGGGTGGGCAAATTTGGGTGTTATTATAGGCTATCTCAGAAACTATAAGAGATACGAAAAAGTAGGTGCCATGTCCCGGTCTCTTTTTTCGAGACTAACCCAATCCTGCAAACACCAAACCTCTATCTTCTTTTGTTTTTAAGTTATAGTCAAAAAGTAAAATTTTCGTGATTTCTAAAAATGCTCATATTTCGTTTATTTTTGAAATTAGAGAAATTGGGTTGATACGTTCTTAAGACAGTTTTTTAAGTAGAATATATTGACGTTGAAAAATTTTGAAAATATTTGATAATTTTTGAGATACAACATAAAGTTGTATTTTTTTAAATACAAACTATAGTAGAGTATGGTGTTACTGAAAAGAGCATATTTTTAGCTATCCAATGATCTACTTTTTTCGTATATCTTATAGTTTCGGAGATAGTCTATAATAANTCAAAAAAGATGCTAATTTAAAAATTCCTAGAAGCTGTGTTTATAGAATGTAAGGAATGAGACTTATTTTAAATTAAAGCTCAAAGCTTTCTCTTTAAAACGATACATAATAATCGTTAGGTTGAATTGGGAAAATATTGAAAAAAGAAATGTTGAAATAATACATACATTTTCGAATAACCTAAAAATGTCAAAAAAGATGCTAATTTAAAAATTCATGGAAGCCGCATTTATTGAAATTAAGGAATGAGACTTATTTTAAATTAAAGCTTAAAGCTTTCTCTTTAAAACGATACATAATAATCGTTAGGTTGGATTGGGAAAATATTGAAAAAAGAAATGTTGAAATAATACTTACATTTTCGTATAACCTAAAAATGTCAAAAAAAGACGCTACTTTAAAAATTCCTGGAAGCTGTGTTTATAGAAATTAAGGAATGAGACTTATTTTAAATTAAAGCTCAAAGCTTTCTCTTTAAAATGATGTATAATAATTGTTGGGTTGGATCATAAAAATGTGGAGAAAAAAAATGTTGAAATAAAACTTACATTTTCGAATAACCTAAAAATGTCAAAAAAAGACGATAATTTAAAAATTCCTGGAAGCTTTGTTTATGGAAAGTAAGGAATGAGCCTTATTTTAAATTAAAGCTCAAAGCTTTCTCTTTAAAACGATGTATAATAATTGTTGGGTTGGATTGGAAAAATATTAAGAACAAAAAAGTTTAAACAAAGCTTACATTTTCGTATAACCTAAAAGTGAAAAAAAAGGTGCTAATTTAAAAATTCCTGAAAGCTGTATTTATTGAAATTAAGGAATGAGACTTATTTTAAATTAAACCTCAAGGCTTTCTCTTTAAAAGGATGTATAATAATAGTTGGGTTGTATCACAAAAATGTGGAGAAAAAAAAAGTTGAAATAAAACTTACATTTTCGAATAACCTAAAAATGTCAAAAAAAGACGATAATTTAAAAATTCCTGGAAACTGTGTTTATAAAAAGTAAGGAATGAGACTTATTTTAAATTAAAGCTCAAAGCTTTCTCTTTAAAACGATGTATAATAATTGTTGGGTTGGATTGGAAAAATATTGAGAAAAAANAATATTTGATAATTTTTGAGATACAACATAAAGTTGTATTTTTTTAAATACAAACTATAGTAGAGTATGGTGTTACTGAAAAGAGCATATTTTTAGCTTATCTACTTTTTTCGTATATCTTATAGTTTCGGAGATAGCCTATAATAACACCCAAATTTGCCCACCCTGTACAATAAATATTAATATCGGTTACATAAGAAACTTTTCGAGAAAAATTAATTTAAAGTTTCGTTATTTCCCATTCTTTGATATAAAAAATAGTAGTAGGCGTGCGTAACCATGGCAACCAATAACAAATTGGTTGATTATTTTTTTCCATGGCACACTACAGTATTACTGAAGTGACTAAGATAATGTTCGGAGAATGTTTTAATTGTTTTTCTCTGCTAAAATTATAATTACCGTTAATGTATTGTACAGTAATAGGTTAAGAAAAAAAATTTCTATCTAATAACGTGAAGAAAAACACACCTAGCAATTTGAAAATCAAAAGTTGATAATCGCTTGAAATTGAAGATGGCGTTGGAAAAAGTTTATTTGTAGCATGAAGTTAGTAAGGAAGGTAAATGACAGAGTTACAGCTTGCTGTAGATACAGGTGTCTTTTCTCTGCTAAAATTACATTCAAAATGGATGTATTGTACATTAATGGATTCTGAAAAATAGTCTCTATTCAATGACGTGAAGAAAAATATATAGAGCAATTTGAAAAACAAAAGCTAATAATCGCTTAAAATTGAAGATGGCCTTGGAAAAAATTTATTTGTAGCCATTGTACCATTTGAATTGATACCTCGCTCATGAAAATCGGAATATAAATGACAGAGTTACAATGGGGCGTTTTTTATCTGCCACCCTGTATATTTAGTCAATTCTATTTAATAAAAAAAAATCCTGGTTAACATTTATTTTTTGATTTTGTCAAAAACAATCAATTAAAAACGTCATCTTTTAATAATTATAAATGTTGTCATGCAGTTTTATGCATGACATGATATAATTATTTCCCCTTTTCTTTTTTATGTTTAAGGGTTGGTTTTTTTTTTGTATTACAAATTTTTTTGGACCATCCAATGTGAATTAACCATCCCAAGTTTTTTTTTGTGTAAGGGGACAACTTAATTAATTTTTCTTGAGTGGATTTTAACGGAAAAATTTTCTATATCACCCACTATGTACCAAGAAGTGCAACGATCTCGCAGTGGATCTTATTTTGTAAATCCACCGCCTAAGAACGCCGACAAACGAATTGGAACCCACAAAATAAGACCCATGGATTATGTGGATATACAAAACGTAAAACTTCTTGCTGGATTTTTCGGAATGGCTCAAGCTAAAATGTTATATGGTAACTTTGATATCGAACAATTATGGTCAAAATCGTACATTTCTATTTTATTGGAATGTAATAATACAGTTGTAGCGACAATGATGTTGAACAATTATCCAAACATTCCGAGTATTCCAACTTCTTCTTGGGAAACCTGGTTAAAACGAAATTACGAGGTTACTTTTTTATCACCGGAAAATACTTTGTGGATACATTTATTTCTGTTTAAAATTGATATGAGACGCGATATAACCGATGCGTTTATAAAATACGTTTTTAAAAAATACGTACATGTTAAATTCATGGTTATGGTTATTCCACCGTTTTTAGCTCAATTCGAATGGATAGCTGAATTTGGAACGATGATATCTTGTCCATTAATGGATAGGCCGCGACGAACCCAAAGACTTTTATTACTTAGAAGAACAAATTTTGTTTCTTCGTATACAACGAGAAAAGCTGTTGAAGGCGATAACGATGACATCGTTGCTTTACTACACAAAACTTGTCCTAGTTTAAAAGAATTGTACGGAAAACATTATATTGCCGGAATTTTAAGCAGCGGTAATAATACAAGAGAAATTATCGTCGCCGAATATAACAAGGCCATTGTTGCTGTTATGATTGTTAATAGTAATGTTAATTACTCCATGTTAAACTTGGGATTTCATTTAGAAATGTTATCTGGTTTAAAAAAAGTTAGTTCTGATGCAGCGCTTGTCAGCGACGTCCACAAAATGTAAGTAATAAACATTAATTAAACAACATTCATTTTAAATTTAACTTTTGTTTTATAGAGATTCTGCTTTGTCTAAAGTAAGAAGCTTATCAGACTTTACAATACGCACAATCCCCAGTGGATTATTATCAGGAGCAGTATCTAAACACGTAAAACATGATGAAAGCGAAGATAATATTTCACTTATCCTTAGCGACGCTGATTTTGACATTGATCTTGATATTGATCAACAATCGGTTGATAGTCTTGTAGATCTAGACGCGGTTATCGATGAAAAATCAGAAGATTCCTTGCTTATTGGTCATCTAGAGCTTAATATGAGCTGTGTTGTTTTATCGTACACAAGTAAAGAAATTCAAAAATTATTGGAAGCACGAAGAATTGCTTCAGGTAAATAAATTAATATAGTTTTAAAAATATTTAAGGTAATTCTTAAATTATTAATGAAAAATTTTTGACTTTGCGAATCGATTTCTATAAGGACTCATCAACATAAGTAAGAAATGAGACTTATTTTAAATTAAAGCTCAAAGCTTTCTCTTTAAAATGATATATAATAATCATTGGGTTGAATTGGAAAAATATGGAGAAAAGAAATATTGAAATAAAACTTGTATTTTCGTATAACGTAAAAGTGTCAAAAAAGATGTTAATTTAAAAATTCCTGAAAGCCGTATTTATTGAAATTAAGGAATGACATTTATTTTAAATTAAAGCTCAAAGCTTTCTCTTTAAAATGATATATAATAATTGTTGGGTTGGATTGGGAAAATATTGAGAACAAAAAAGTTTAAACAAAGCTTACATTTTCGTATAACCTAAAAGTGAAAAAAAAGGTGCTAATTTAAAAATTCCTGAAAGTCGTATTTATTGAAATTAAGGAATGAGACTTATTTTAAATTAAAGCTCAAAGCTTTCTCTTTTAAACGATGTATAATAATTGTTGGGTTGGATTGGAAAAATATTGAGAAAAAAAATGTTGAAACAAAACTTACATTTTCGTATAACCTAAAAGTGTCAAAAAAGATGCTAATTTAAAAATTCCTGGAAGCCGTATTTATTGAAATTAAGGAATGAGACTTATTCTAAATTAAAGCTCAAAGCTTTCTCTTTAAAATGATGTATAATAATTGTTGGGTTGGATTGGAAAAATATTGAGAAAAAAAATGTTGAAACAAAACTTACATTTTCGTATAACCTAAAAGTGTCAAAAAAGATGCTAATTTAAAAATTCCTGGAAGCCGTATTTATTGAAATTAAGGAATGAGACTTATTCTAAATTAAAGCTCAAAGCTTTCTCTTTAAAATGATGTATAATAATTGTTGGGTTGGATTGGAAAAATATTGAGAAAAAAAATGTTGAAACAAAACTTACATTTTCGTATAACCTAAAAGTGTCAAAAAAGATGCTAATTTAAAAATTCCTGGAAGCCGTATTTATTGAAATTAAGGAATGAGACTTATTCTAAATTAAAGCTCAAAGCTTTCTCTTTAAAATGATGTATAATAATTGTTGGGTTGGATTGGAAAAATATTGAGAAAAAAAATGTTGAAACAAAACTTACATTTTCGTATAACCTAAAAGTGTCAAAAAAGATGCTAATTTAAAAATTCCTGGAAGCCGTATTTATTGAAATTAAGGAATGAGACTTATTCTAAATTAAAGCTCAAAGCTTTCTCTTTAAAATGATGTATAATAATTGTTGGGTTGGATTGGAAAAATATTGAGAAAAAAAATGTTGAAACAAAACTTACATTTTCGTATAACCTAAAAGTGTCAAAAAAGATGCTAATTTAAAAATTCCTGGAAGCCGTATTTATTGAAATTAAGGAATGAGACTTATTCTAAATTAAAGCTCAAAGCTTTCTCTTTAAAATGATGTATAATAATTGTTGGGTTGGATTGGAAAAATATTGAGAAAAAAAATGTTGAAACAAAACTTACATTTTCGTATAACCTAAAAGTGTCAAAAAAGATGCTAATTTAAAAATTCCTGGAAGCCGTATTTATTGAAATTAAGGAATGAAACTTATTTTAAATTAAAGCTCAAAGCTTTCTCTTTAAAATGATGTATAATAATTGTTGGGTTGGATTGGAAAAATATTGAGAAAAAAAATGTTGAAACAAAACTTACATTTTCGTATAACCTAAAAGTGTCAAAAAAGATGCTAATTTAAAAATTCCTGGAAGCCGTATTTATTGAAATTAAGGAATGAGACTTATTTTAAATTAAAGCTCAAAGCTTTCTCTTTAAAATGATACATAATAATTGTTGGGTTGGATTGGAAAAATATTCAGAAAAAAAATATTGAAATAAAATTTACATTTTCCTATAATCTAAAAGTGTTAAAAAAGGTGCTAATTTAAAAATTCTTGGAAGCCGTATTTATTGAAATTAAGGAATGAAACTTATTTTAAATTAAAGCTCAAAGTTTTCTCTTTAAAATGATACATAATAATCGTTGGGTTGGATTGAAAAAATATTGAGAAAAAAAAATTTGAAATAATACTTACATTTTCGTATAACCTCAAAATGTCAAAAAAGATGCTAATTCAAAAATTCCTGGAAGCTGTGTTTATGGACACAGAGAAATGATATTTATATTAAATGAAATCTCAAAATTTTCTCTTTAAAGAGATGTAATAATAATAATCGTTGGGTTGGATTACAAAAATACAAATAAAAAAAGATATCGATTCTTAAAGTCTAATTTTTTTTTCATTCAATTTACATATTATTTTAATACATTCTAATAATTTTGTTTTTTAATTTTGAAATTTTTAGGAAAATATAATGAATTATCCAAATTAAAATCAAGCACCCATTTGAAACTAGTAGACGGAGATCCAAACGCCTATTCCATCGAAATTATCGCCGTCGCAAAAACACACGCCTTTGCAGTAACTTTATTATTTTTGGCTTCTTACGAATGTTTTCCAGATTTCGATTATTGTTTACTTAGTTTACCTTGTAACGAACCGACCCCACCGATTTTAAAAAAATTTATACGCGCCCACACAAGAAGAGATGTAACAATGCCCGACGAACTATACGTTAGTCATAAACTTTCAGTGATGGGACGATTTTCAGCTAGAGAAGCTTATTCTGCGGATTCGTCTTTTATTTACGAATTGATGGGTTCTCATAAATCAGCAAAGTTAGCCGATTTATTTTCAAAATCGATACATGCCCAACATACGTCGTTAAGAACTTACGTATTTCTTTGTAATTCGAGAATTATAGGATTTTCCATTTTAAATCAAGAATACGATATTGAATACATTCGTACACATTTTTATTGCAAAGAATCTTTAGCAGATATGCAATTGGGAAGTATGGATTACGGTCATATTTTGTATTTTACTATTTTACCAATATTCGAGAAAACGGCCTTATTCTTTTTACAAGAACTTCATCGATTAAGCGAATACTCCAAATTATTTTATACTTTAGATCCTCAACCGAAATTCGTTCCGTGTATAATTGCTGAAATGACATTAGTTTTACCGATTCAAATCGGCGAATTAAAAGTAAACAAAGAGTCTTATTACGAAATCCCCGCATCTTTAAAAGAATGCAGACCCGTTGCAACCTTATTCATTTCAACACCTTCGTTGTGTGGCCGACCAAAATTTGAAATCAACACGCGAATTGTTGTTGTGGGAGCTAGCGATGTTGGATTATCATTTATAATCGCACTTTTAATAAAAAGTAATACCGGAAAACAATTAATTTACAATAATATAACTGTCGTTTCCGCTCACGGAGTTAATCGCAGCCACACCTTAACCAGGTTTATTCCAATATCGAGTAATATTAATAAATGGACGTTAGATATGCACGGATTAAGCGCTTATGTCGATATCGTTGAAGGTATTATGACCGGGATAAATCGGGCTGAGAAAACGATAACCGTTTCAAATAATAAAATTTGTTACGATATTTTAATTTTAACTTGCGGGGTACAATTCCAAATTCCAAAACGAGTTTTGGAGGCAAGAAAGAAGCGAATTGAATATCCCGAAAACGTTTTCATTATAAATACAGAGGTTGATGCGTCGTTATGTTTGGAACGTTTACAAAAAGCTTGGTCGCGAAATCAAAGCAACGTTATCGTTTATGGACATTCTTTAAATGCGTTTTGTTGCATTTCAACGTTGCTTTATATGGGTTTACCTGAAAATTATTTAGTTTTTGTCGATCACGTTCCTGCTCATGAGTACCACCAATCTGGACGAATTCCAATTTTTAAGGATCATGCCATCGAAGAAGCCGTTCTCGCCGGATTAAAACAACGCGGAGTGCGTATGTACCGTGGTTATTTATACACTTGGGATTACGATGAATTGGATCGAATAAAATCGGTTACTTTTGAATGTAGCAATGGTACTAGAAGAATCACTTTGGACTGTCTTGCGCTTTTCGTATACGAAAAGAAATACATTTGCCAAACATCTTTGCAAGCGTTTCAAAACGCCGGATTAGTTTTTGATGGGGCTTTAGTGATAACTCCTAATTTTCAGACGAACGATCCTTTTATTTTCGCTGCTGGAACGTGTACTAAATATCATAAAAGATATCATGCAGAAACTAACTGTCATAAATTTTATAACCAAGGCGAAATTGGTCGGGTTTTAGCTAATATGATAGCTGATTATCTTGTTACTGGGAAATTGAATGATCCTTTTAAAATTTATCGGTGTGATTCGGAAAAACACGATTATTATGTACCCGAATATGTTGAGCCCGTTTATGTTAATTGCATTTTACCAGGTGGAGTTAATTATTTATGTGTTAGAAATCCTGGGTATTTATCTCATTGCGGTATTTATAATCAGGTAAGAAGAAAATGTGTGATTAAAAATGATTACATTAAGAACTTCATAATAATCAGTTAACGCTAATTACAAACTAATTAATAACTAATTGCGTCGCGTCCGGTGTGAGGCGGGAAGAGGTCTTCGTGTTCACCACCATCTTCCATGTTCTGCTAAGCTCCCAACCATCCTCTCTGTTGACGTTATTTTTATGTCGGTGAATCTCTATGGCTTCTCTTGTCAGTCTTTGGTAGTATCTGTTGTCCCTAGCCAGCACCTTTGTTTGTTCGAAGTCTATTCGGTGCCCCTCTGCATGGCAATGTTCCGCAACCGCCGACTGCTGGATCTTCTTCAGCCTTACATCCCTCTCATGCTCCTTGATGCGGCACTCGACGTTGCGTCCAGTTTGGCCAACATAAACCTTCCCACAACTACACGATAGTCGATAGACTCCCGCTCCTTTTAATGGAGTTAGTTTGTCCTTGGCTATCGGGAGTGTGTTCCGAATTTTGCTGACCGTGCCGTACCGCACTACGATGTCGTTCTTCTTGAGGTGCCTAGCAATTCGTTCCGTTACACCTGAAACATAGGGAAGACAGATAAATCCAAGTGGTTTTGTACTTACCGTGTCCTCTTTCTGCTTTCGCTGCTTGATGGCCTGGTTGATGTCCCTCGAAGTGTATCCATTCTTCTGCAGCACGCCTCGTAGAAAGTGTTGCTCCTTCTTCAAGTTCTCTCCTTCACATAGTCTCGCTGCTCGCTGAAATAATGTACGGATCACGGACCTCTTCTGTTGGGGATGATGATGTGAACATGCCTGTAAATACCTGTTGGTATGGGTCTTCTTTCGGTATACACCAAGTTCTATATCTCCATTTGTCGTCCTGGTGACCAACACATCTAGGAAAGGTAGTTTTTTGGCAGTTTCTGTTTCCATGGTGAACTTAATCATAGGATGTTGAGAGTTCAAGTGATCCAAGAACTCTTGGAGCCGTTTTTGACCATGTTGCCATATCACAAACGTGTCATCCACATATCGGAGCCATAGTTTTGGTTTCCACTGGCTCTTCTTCAAAGCGTCCTCTTCGAATAATTCCATGTAGAAATTAGCTATAACTGGCGATAGTGGAGATCCCATGGCTGCCCCTTCGAACTGCTCGTAAAATTCTCCTTTCCAGCTGAAATACGTCGACGATAAGCAATACTCCACCAGATCTGGCACGTATCCTGGTAAACCCTCCGGAATGAGTTTTCGGCGAAGACCCTCTACAGCATCCTTAACTGGTACCCTAGTAAAAAGGGATTCCACATCGAAACTTACCAACATATCCCCAGCATCCAGCTTTACACCTTTTACCGATTCCACAAAATGTGTAGAATCCCTGACATACGATTCCGTGTTACCTGTAAAGGGGGACAGAATCTTTGCAAGATGTTTAGCCAGCTGGTATGTTGGGGAGTTGATGGCGCTGACGATAGGGCGGAGGGGGACGTCTGGTTTCCTCAAAACGCCGAGGCGCTGGGAATAATATGATTTTAATACAAAACCGTTCAGTTTGAAAAGTTTTTGACATTATTTGATCTGATACAATCTGAACAAAAACTATTCAATCTTGAAGGGTTTTAGCATGATTTTGGAATAATTTAACACGAAATTAGTCAACCTTAACCTTTGAGCTGGCGCACCTGATTTCATAAATTTTATGACATCAGGTCCGTATTAATAAGAATTACGTTATGTTTAATAAAACACATTTTGCTAAAGTAAAAATATTTAATTTACATTAAACAATTGTTAAAAACATAAAATGAAATCAATGAAATCGATTAATTTTTGAAATATAACAACATTTACAAACTACATACCGGAAACAGGTATTGTGTTAGTTCTAGAGATAGTGCTAGTGTAAAACTAGAACTATCACTATATCTAGAACTAGAAACATTCGGATTTAGCCGCACGTCTCTCAAGACGGCTAAACCCGAATGATTCTAGTTCTAGGTATTGTGTTAGTTCTAGTGATAGTGCTAGTGTAAAACTAGAACTAGCACTATGTGGCCATGTAACACTAACTGTGTGGCAAGGAGGAGGACTTATTATACAGTGTGTCTGTAAAGTACCGGATATAGGCTATAAAATCATTATAAACGGTGTATGGAAAAAATCCCTGAAAAGGGTCTAAAGATTTAAATTTTTTTCCACCATATTTTTTTCAAACGGCAATCCTCCAATTTTTTTACGGAATATGAAAGAGGATCTTTTTCTGAATCTAGTACACTCAATATTAATATTGGTTACATAAGAAAATTGTCGAGAAAAATTACTTTAAAGATTAACTTCTTCAAATTTACTTGACATGATAAAAATAGCAGTTGCCATGAGTAACTATGGTAACCAATTGTTTCAAACAATTCCCTGAGTGTCAAAAACTGATTTATGAAATCTTTGGTAATCCATGTTGCGAGTTATAAAAGTAAATAAATATAAAAATATAAAATTTAGGTATTTAAATAAAATAACTTCTTTCTCGCTATAAAATTTAATGTAATCAGTACTGGTTTCGGCTAGTAGGCCATCATCAGCTGAATCTACAATGACTTTGTTGAACCTCCCCTGAAAGATTTGGTCGGGCAGATTTCGAGAAATCTATGCTTTTTAAAGTTAGACACAGCTAGGCTTACCATACTAATGAGCTAAGCAGTTTTCGATCAGGAAATGTTGCATTAAGGAGGTCAACTACTTAACAAATCATTTTTTGACAGTTGAAGTTAGTCAAAATTGAGAGAGAGATGGAAGACTGAAATTGATTGGTAGTTTATTTCGTATTTTATTATGAAGAGGGTTTTTTTAATTTGTAACATTTTGCTCTTTGATTTGTCACCGTACCTACACTCTGCTTGGGAGTGGTAAGATTACTGCAATAATGATGACGTCCAGGCATTAATTTGTGATATTACGTATTGCATTGTAATTACGAGTTTGCGTTTTGCAGGGTTTTTCAATTTTTTGGATTTTGGCCATTACTTTTGCCGTTTTTGTTTTTAAGGAAGGAGTTTTCAATTAAAGTTTTTTTTTTTATTTTTGGGGCTTTTTTTGCGATATTTGCTTGTTTGTATTGTTTCTTGTATCGTTGCTATGGCAACCTATATTGTTATTTTAAATGAGATGCATATAAAGCCGAGATAGGGAAATTACAACAAATGTTCAAATTGGACACCATTTACATCCAAACAATTTTGAAGACGACCTTTAAAGCTGTATTATAGTTGTTATTCTCTTACCTAACTGATTAAGATTTTGAGGTCGATTCTCGTACACTCTGTCTTTCAAGAAACCCACAAGAAAAAGTTTAAAGATGATAAATCTAGCTGGCCTTAAAATTGGTCCTCGTCTGCCAATCCATTTCCCAAGAATGCAGATGAGCTCCATCTTTCTGGAATATGATGTCATGATCAATTCCACCATTATCCCCTGGGAATAAAACTTCAACTGCAAGCACTGCATTTTCAAGTAGATTTAAATATCTCTCTGCATTTAACGTTGTGTTTACAAAAAAAGGTCCAATAATTTGACCACAAAGAATACAAGTCCAAACATTTATCTTTTTTTTGGATATTGGCCTTCTTGAATATAATATGGATGGATGTCACTCCAATATCGGCTGTTGTGACTATTTACTGTGCCGTTTAACATGAAAGTTGCCTCGTCGGAGAAAAGGATGTTAAATGGTAATTGTTAATTTTCCTTACACCTCTTTTTCTTGGCAAAATCATTTCTTGGCAAAACTGCACTTTTCTGTCATAATCGGCATCCCCAAGTTCGTGAATAAGCTAAAGCTAATAAAACATGGAAACAAGAAGTACCTTATATGGGTGAAACTTTTCCAGTTTTAAAATTTGACAACTTGGCACTACTTTTTGTAGCTCGGCTTATAGTTTTTAAAGATTCTGCGGTTGTTCTTGAACAACCAAAAGCTTTAATGTAGTTTCGTCGTTGCTAGCTGTCTTCGGCCGTCCACTTTTTTAAGATGACTTTTAAGGGTTACTTTATATCAGCGACAACACTTTCAGCCAGCCACAAACACCAATCTAAAGTAGGGAATATAAAGAAACAGAAGTCATGAAGGATGGCTATATTCGTACATATTATTTTATAGACACATAAAGTCCTACATAGTTTAAATTATGTAACCATTTTTAATCGCAAATAATTTCTTATTTATTCATTTTATGATTTACATAACATAACAAATTCTTATATATAGGGTGAACTAATTTCAACTGGATGTCCACATAACCTCGATGGTACAGGTTATTGTCGCCTACACATTAATTCATATGGTATTATTGATGAAATATCTTGTTTATCAAAGGAGGTATGCGTTTTTAATCGAATAATTTTGAAAATCACTCAATATAATTTATTTTTTAGCCGATTTCAGTTTTAAATTTCTTAAACGTTTGGGGAAAACACAACGTTTTGTTTAAAAAGTTAGTGACGCGCTATAAAGTGGGCGAAATAAACAATTTTTTGGCTTACTTTAATGGAGATGAATTTTCGGCGATTTACAACTATATGTTTCCACATTTATGGGATAATCTGACGAGAATGTTGATATCTAGACCGGTAAAAATTTTATTTCTTTTGAATTATAAATTTTTAAAGCAACATTTTTAGCCTGATAAGTATAAAAAATGTTTAATCGATGATATTATTCATATCTACAAAATGAATAATGAAAAAAAGGTTTGTTCTTGCTTTTAATTAAGGTTTAAGTTATAAAAAATTAATTTTTTTAATTATAGTTTAAAAAGATCCATCACCAATTAATTAAAGCTTTATTCTCCGGAAGTGTTTACGAAGAAAATGTGGTAAAGATGACTTTGAATTTCTTGGAGGAACAGATATTTTCTCTTCCAATGTACACTCATCCTTTAACAATACCGATTATTATTGCTGGTTACACTGATAGTAACTTATTTCGAGAAGAAACGGGAATTTCGGGGTTAAGTAAGAAGAAGAGGAAAATTAATTAAAAATTTTAATAAAACTCATAAAAATCTATGCAAAATTATTATTATGTTAAGTTAAAATGTCGTTAATTTAACGGAATAATTCAAAAACGCATTTACTGCAGTGATAAGTAGTAACATAACCAGATAAGGTGAGCAAGAAATGAAAATCAGCATACTTGATAGGGTAATTATCGGAGGCAAGTAATTTAATTTGATCAGGGGCGTACTGGGAGGAGTCCACTGACAGAATGATTGGATCCCGGTCTCATTTCGTCTCGAAATATCCTTTCCGAACGAAGTTCTGGATCGCACGCCGCTCCAAGTAAGTTCGGGTTGCTCTCATTAAAATTGCAAATTAGAATTTTTACTTCGTTATTCGATATGATTTATCGACGATAAATTTCTTTAAACGGCCCCCGGGAATGGGATGCAGTGCAAAGGGGTTTGCGAAAGGTGTTTTTAAAGTAAAGTGAAACGCAATTTTTAATTAATCTTCATATAAATGGGATAAAAAATTTCGTTTTAATTTAAAAAAATTTTTCTTAATAAGTATCTTTAAAAAAAATTTATTTAAAATAAAATTATTTTTAAAAAATAGTTCAAAGTATAATTGAAGGTTATTGAAGGTATAAAGTAAACTTGAAAAACAAGATAGGAGAATGAGATAAAAAGTTCTTCTTCGGTTGGGTTGTGGCGAAGTAGAAGAGAATCGGTTTCGTGGATGTTATTAAAGATTGAATTTATGGCGCAAAATCTGCTGTCTGCTACCGTCCTGAACTGAAGCCGCTTGTTGGCGGAGCAAGGATGATCGTTTTGCTCTCGTTTCGGGCCGTAATTCGATTATTTTTGTCCGCGCGAGAAAATTATTCTCTCTCCACCGGGAGAGTTCTTATCTCGCGTTATTTATTACCGGCAGCGCATTTAACGGTTATTTAAAATGGAGATCAAATTACCATTTGGAGAATTTAAGTGCTGGGTATCGGCAAGAATATTTCATTTCCACTACTACCGTTTTACAAACGAATAAGATTCATATCACATAAAAACCAGATAAAATGAATGAAATGATAAAGAAATATCGAATAACCTTAAGAAGATTTTACGGTAGCACTTCATTTGGAGTAAAAGTCTGCAACATCTCCATCAATCAATTTTTTTGTTCCACAAGTTTGCAAATGTTTTGCAGATTCGTTGTTCAGATACCACACAAAAATTGTAGCTATTCCACATGAAAAAAAACATCGTTTCCATGATATTTAGACTCTTTTTGACTGGTACAACCTTAGAGTAGCCTGCCTAGATAAATAGAATCCTAAGATTATTAAATATTGGACTGGAAGAAGCATCTTAATCTTTCCTCTTTCCAGTCTCAATTGACTCTCTTTCTTCTTTACTCACTTACCCACTTTCAACTTTTTCTCTTCTATATCTATTCCCTTTCTTGCATTTACAGTCTCCTTCCAGTTTTTCCTCTTCTCAGCCCAGTTTCCTCTTCTATTTCTAAACTTTGTATAATTTCTTCCTTTTTCTACCAGTATCCTTTTTATGTCTCTAGTTCCCGTTTAGTCGCTGCCTACTATTTCCAGTCTTCATGTTATGCCATAAAAAAACCTGATGATAAAAATTAATTGAAACAAGATGGGTATTTAAAATAAGACACAATGGTGTAAAGAAGGCGAGATTAGTAGCAAAAGGCTCAACTTTTTAGCTCATGCTTTACATCATTAATATAAAGTGCATCAATTTGACACACCAAGTGTCTTTCTAAACGGTTATCTGAATTCAAAAATTTATTCATATCACATAAAAACCAGATAAAATGAATGGAACGATTGTACTTGAGAAGATTTTACGGTAGTACTTCATTTGGAGTAAAAGTCTGCAACATCTCCATTAATCAATTTTTTTGTTCCACCTGTTTGCAAATGTTTTGCAGATTCGTTGTTCAGATTTCCCACAAAAATTGTAGCTATTCCACACAATTATGTTGATTAACTTTGTCTGAAAAGACTTGTTAAATCTTCATTTTCACGATATTTAGACTCTTTTTGACTGGTACAACCTCAAAGTTGATTGCCATAAGTTTAACACTGGTTTATAGACAAATCTGCTATGTATAGGAGGTAAAGGACCAGTTCCAATTCTGTACCTTGTAGCCCGCTTTCCTAAATAAATAGTATCCTAAGATTATTGAATATTGTACTGGAAGAAACATCTCAATCTTTCCAATATTTTTCTTCTTTCCAGTCTCAATTGACTCTCTTTCTTCTTTACCACCCACTTTCTAGTTTTTCTCTTCTATGTCTATTCCCATTCTTGCACTTACAGTATCTTTCCAGTTTTTCTCTTCTCAGCCCAATTTCTTCTTCTCTTTTTAGACTCGGTACAATTTCTTCCTTTTGCTAGTTCCAGTCTCTTTTTTATGTCTCTAATTCCCGTTTAGTCTCTGCCTACTATTTTTAGTCTTCATGTTATGCTATAAAAAACTATTAAGTGTCTTTCTAAACGGTTGTCTGAATTCAGAAATTTATTCAAGATTAATGATAGGAATTATGCATGGAAATTAAATAAGGCAATTTATGGTTTACGAGAATCACCGAAATCTTGGAACGATACATTTAATAAGTACCCACAAAAGAACAATTTGAAAAGATCTGGATATGATGTATGTATATTACAATGGGTACGTTCAATAGGTGTCAACAATTGAATTAAATCAGTCAGATAGTTGTATAAGCTTTAATACAGCGGAACGAAATCGGCTGATTAAGCAATTGAGAATTAGCGGTTCTGCATAACCTAAAACTATGGCCAACAATAATATTTTTGAAAATTTTGTGCTATTACAAGAGATAGTTCAAGATGCGTTTCTGCATTAACAATATTCATTTTTATACAGTTTTGTCAGTTTTCAATATTAAAGGGGAGAAACAAAAAATGTTAATCTTAACTTAGAATTTCACAACCGCTGACAAACTAAGCGCAGATTACTTATGCTGAGATATTTACTAAACTGCTGCTTAACAGCGCTTACTTAGCGTATTCTTCAGCCGCGACTGCTAATATAGTGCTAAGATACTCAACAGTTGACACCGGCTGAACGTGCCCAATGAAACGGTATGGATGTAGTGTTCGTCGATGATATCATTATCACTAGAGAAGAAAAAAGCCTTAGAACAATCTACGAGAACTTAACTAAAGAATTTAATGCTAAATATTTGGGAGAAATAAAAATGTTTCTAGGTTCGATAAGATAAAATTATGAAGAAATTCAATATGGTTAATTATTTAAGACTCCTATGGCAGTTGGATATCAAGTCAACAAGAACGACAATATGGTAAACGTTCCATATAGAGTATTAATTGGATGTTTGAATTATTTGACAACAATATCTAGACCTGATATATCATTAGCAACATCTTTTTTAGGAAGATTTTTGGTTAAACCAACCATGAGTACATGGAAGGCAGCAAAGGGGGTGCTAAAATATGTCAAAAATACGAAGAGTGTCTATTTAACATATAAAAGACATGATTTGTGAACAGAAAAATTGAAGCATACTCTGATTCTGATTGTGGAACGGATTGAACTGATCGTAAGAGTTTATGGCGAGTTACTATTATGGAAATTTGGTATCATGGTCATCAAAGAATATGTAGCAGCTGCAATGTGTTGAATGTGATGGTGAACCATTAATTTGAGATAGGTTGTTGAATGTAATAGTTTTTAAGTTGGCAACACTAAGTGGGTGTGACGCCTAGTTATAAGTAAACTACTATTGTAAACTGTTTAACTGCTGCTCACTTTCCAGTTTTTGCTCAATCTGTTTATTCTATTACTGGTCTAGTTTCACTCTTCCAGTTTCTATCATCTCTTTCTAGCTTCCGTTTAGTCTCCCTCTCTTATTAAGAGACCCTTGAAAGCCTTCCACTTCTATGTCTGTCCTTTTTTTACATTTACAATCTTTTTTCATTTTCCTTCCTCTTTGCCCCAACTTTTTTTGTTTCTCCAGTCTTTCTGTTCAATCTCCATTTGCTATTACCTGTCTCCTTCTAGTATTCCTCGTTTATGCCAAGTCCTTTTTTTGCCTTTAAAATCATTTTCCAGTTTCATAGTACTCCACATGATCTTGGTGTTGATGATGTAACATCTTAATCAGGTTTCACAAAGTCTTCCAAACTTTAAACTGCATAAATATGTTTAATATTACATTTTTCTTATTTCGTATAAAACTGGCAATATAACGTATTTCGTATCATTAATTTAAATAATTTTGTATGGTTATTATTTTGGTTCCTTTTCATATCCGAACATAAAACCTCATATTAAATGTTGTTTATGCAACCCAACTCAATTCGTATGAAATCACCACATTATAATTTCAAAAAAATATTTTTTAATCTAATTTTATACAAAACCTTTTGAATCAAAACGAATTGCTTAATATGAATTGCAAATCATCCTGTGGGTTATAATAAACGATTGTTTTCGTGAGAAGACAATAAGCGATCTCGATTGATCAATTATAAATGGACCGGCTGAAATAGTGAATAATTATTCAAATCGAGTAATTATTCAAATACCCTCATTAATCATAGATAAAGTAAATTGTGCCGTTGATTAAATATATTTCACAAGCGGGTTAACATTTCAATTTGAAAGGATCTACAATGAAATATACATAATTATATGTTTTTGCTAGTAAATTTACATTTTCATTTTACGTACTGACTCCAAGCACATTAATCTTGAAACTTATTGAATATCAAAGATAGTTTATAATCAGGAAATTGGACCTTAAAGTCAATTTAGCCGAGATGCAAAATTTCCAATTTATTTAATAGTTTATTTCCTTATTAACCATTATAAAATATTCACTTAACCTGAATCTATCAAAAATAAACGTTTAAAAAAATCAAAAAACGTCAAAAATGATTCCTAATCCCACGATAATAATTTTAATGATTGTTTTAATTGATTTAAAAGGAAGTTTTAGTAAAACTAATTCCACCAAAACGACTAAATCATCTAAATCGGTGAAATCTCGTAATTCGACGAAATCAATGAATTCGACTCTTTCTGGGAGATCCTCCGAAGATAATACAGCAATGGATTGTTATCAATGTAGATCGGATTTAAATGGAAGTTGTGCTGAGGAAAAACCATCTGCTGCTTATTTAACACCATGCCCATCTTTTGAAAATACGGACACGGTGGAATTAATGGATAATACTGTAAAAAGTAAAGACGTGTGGTGTCGAAAAATTATCCAAAACAGTAAAGAAATTAATCGTCTTTATTTGAAAGAAATCTTTTTTAACAATTTTTTATTACAGCCGCATTCGTTAACGATACACCAACTATAACGTATATCAGAGAGTGTACGGCTTTTCACAAAAGCGCTCAACAGTGTTATTACGAAGTAACCCAACTTTTTTCGATAACTGTTTGCGAATGTAACGATAAAATGGGATGTAACGTTGCGAGTGATCTAAATGAAAATACACAGTTGTTGGGTTTTATGGTTAATTTGATTGTTGTTGTGTATTTTTTAATGAAATAAATGTCTTTTTTCACTTTCTTTAAGTTATTGGTTTGCGTCAAAATCAATTGGAAACAGCTAAAGGTATGTTCAAATGCTTTCCAGGAAATTCAAAATCTTTCGACTATGAATAACGCTGATTGGTGTGATTCCAAATGGTTCTAATCAATTAAAAATATCT
>NW_019281168.1:2270-27179 GCF_000648695.1 Onthophagus taurus
ATGAAAGTGAACATTATTGTTAAAAAAACATTATTGTTTATTGTTTTTAGGGATTAGTGAAGCATTTAGTGCACATTCTAATACTATGCTCATTACAGATATTATTTTTACAAGTAATACATATCATTGTGCTTTTACGATCAATACTTGCGGGACATACTGAACATCTTTTTCTCTTAATTGTAGTCTCTCAATAAATCTGCTCATACACTCCCGAATAGTGCGCCGTAGTAGGTTAGGGTTAGTATATCTTCTCTGCATATGTGATATCACAATTCCTTCGCTAAATCTTTCTACGTTTGTGAGTCACTACTATGTTGTAGTTTGGATGTTTCTTCGTAAAGACTATACATATATATCTCCTTTAGTTTTGAAGATAATTGATTCAAATTTGGGACATCCTATACACATGATAAGAGACACTTTTTGACATACAAGTAATTTTTTTTTCAATTCCGGTTTCGCCGGAAGTGACACTAACTTTAGATTTTTAAATGGAACACCCTGCATATTATTACAATATTTTTTAGAATTTAATTTTTAATTTTCCATTTAAGTGTGCCATGAGAGTTCCGTTTTATTCTAATTAAACCGTCTAATGCTAGAAAAACAAAATTCCGCCAAAAATACCAAATTACGTGATTTATGTGCAAATAAACTTAATCAAAATGGTTTTTGGGGTATAACCCAATTTTTTTCTAATGGAACCATATTGGTACTGTGGTACCATTTATTAGTACTATTAATAAGAAATTTATTTGTACCTAGTATTAGAACATACGATAAATACAATAAAAATTATAGCTAAACAAAATAAGAAAATACAATTTTGATCTAATTAAATGTTAAGCCGTTCCTAAGGTGGCTTTGTAATTAAAAAAATGAACACAAAACATTACATCAGTTGTTCAAAATGCTGTCCATTAACGTCATTGCACTTCTGAACTCTCACAGCTGTTTCCCTAAGAACATTTTCCAAGTGCTCGTCTTACTCGTAGCTCTAGATCTTCACGGGTTGTAACAGCGGTTGCATAAACAATGTTTTTTAAATGGCCCCAAACAAAGAAATCAAGGGGTGTCAAATCAGGTGACCTTAGAGGCCACCTTATTGGACCATTTGTCGAAATTACGTTGTCTACGAATCTTTGTTGAAGGTAATTAGTTATTGTTCTTGAATTATGGGGAGGAGCTCCATCTTGTTGAAAATACATTTCCTGTTGTAAATGGTGGGTAACTGGGCTAAACTACCCGCAATTTCATTTTGCAGAAATCCTAAGTATCTGTCTCCAGTCAGGGGTCCTTCAAATATTATTGGGCCAATGATTCTACTATAGATTATTCCAAGCCAGACATTGAAACCGAACCGCACTTGAAAGTTACCCTCCGCAATAAATTTTGATTTTCTTGTCACCAATATTTTGTATTTTGTCTGTGGAATAATCCCAAATTCGTAAATCTGGATTCGTCCGAAAATAAGATCATTCCCAAAAAATCATTGTTTGGCTGCACGTTATTCTGCAAAATCCAATTGCAATATTCCATCCTACGTTCGTAATCATTTTCATACAAGTGCTGGTGCAATTGGTATTTAAAAGATTTATACTTGTATTTGTGCAAAATTCGGCTTACCGTTTGGTGACTGATATCCAATTCAAACCCAATTTGTCTTAAAGAAAGAGTCTTATCAACTTCTATTCGTGCCAAAACATTAATTTCCGTTTCTTCGTTAATAATTGAATTATCTTCGGGATCATGGTTGGGCTCTCTTCGGAATTGATTTTCAAGACGATTAAAATAATTTCTCGCTGGACATTGTCTATCAGGATATCATTCGGCATAAAGGTTTCTAGCTACAACGGCATTTCTTCTACATTCCCCATAAATAATTAACATGTCCACTTTTTCATCTCTTGTATAAGTTTGCGGCATTTTGGACAAAATTAACAATAAATGTAAACACTTTTTAAAGACACAATAAAAACACCTATAAACAAACAATCTACCTTGTATTTGACATATTAAACAGTTTCATTGTTTCCAAAGCCACCTTAGTAACGTCATAACATTTAATTAGATCAAAATTGTATTTTCTTATTTTGTTTAGCTGTAATTTTTATTGTATTTATCGTATGTTCTAATACTAGGTATAAATAAATTTCTTATTAATAGTACTAATAAATGGTACCACGGTACCAATATGGTTCCATTAGAAAAAATTGGGTTATACCCCAAAAACCATTTTGATGAACTTTATTTGCACATAAATCACGTAATTTGGTATTTTTGGCGGAATTTAGATTTTTCTAGCATTAGACGGGTTAATTAGAATAAAACGGAACTCTCATGGCACACTTAAATGGAAAATTAAACATTAAATTCTAAAAAATATTGACGTTTGAAATGTCACTTATGTGGTACCATTGGATTCAGAAAATTATTCAGATTTCAAAAATGTAATAATATACAGGTGTTCCATTTAAAAATCTAAAGTTAGTGTCTCTTATCATGTGTAGGATGTTCCAAATTTGAATCAATTATCTTCAAAACTAAAGGAGATACATGATCCTGTTACACCTGATTCGGTATATTGGAACATAATAAAATTTAGGTATAATTAACAACAATTATACAGATTATTTTGCTTTAATAAATTTTTTAAATGAATTTTGTTTAATGAACAACACAAAAAACTAAATACATATCATATTACATCTAATTAAAGTAGAAAAATGTACATTTTGCCTGACAACTAAATATTAAGACATGGCACGATTTGTATTTCTAATATGGAGTAACATCGCCCTTAGATTTTATAACCGCTTGAATTCGGTTGGGCATTGAATTCACTAAGGTTCTGCACTGTTCAGACGTAAATCCATCCCAAATTTGCTTTATTTTGGCGTTAAGTTCTGGCAATGTCCGTTGTGGGTTGTTGCTCAAAGTTTGTTACATTTTGTGCCACACTGTTTCAATTACATTCAGATCTGGACTGTTGGAAGGCCAAGACAGGACATTAATATTTTGATCGCCAAACCACTTTTTGTAGTTTTGGCCATATAACAAGCCGCTCCGTCCTGCTCAAATATGTAATTTTCGCCAACATTTAATTTCACGATACTTGGTAGTAAGCTGTTTTGTAGTATTTGTTGATATTTTGCGTTACTCCCTTCGGAAATTTTACACAACGTTTTAAACAATCTTTATGAAATGCCTCATGTTTATTGCGAATTACGCGTTTACGGTAATCAAATTTCGATTCATCGCTGAGTATTACCCTGGACCAATCTTCTCCTGACCAAGAGAGTTTAGATTTTGCCCATGTGCGCCTGGGTTTCTTTTGTTTTTCTGTTAACAGTGGTTTTTCTTTTGCCTATAAAACAACAATTTTCTAAATGCTGCATTTTTAAATTATTACTTGTAAGTAAAACTTGTAAAACTTTAATACACTTATAAGAATCCATTTGCGACAGTATTCCCTTGATAAATTTAATCCAGTTTCATTATTCCATTCAGCGGTAACTTGTCTTAAAGTATTTCTTCGTCCTTTTTTGCAGATTTTTACAAGTATTCTTTTATTTCTATCAGAAACTAACTTTGGACGACCTAAACTGTTACCCTTTTTTTCTAAAATTTGCCCAGTTTCTCCATAATCTTTGATTACATTTCACACTGTGCTTTTAGGAATATTAAGTTCGTCTGCAATTTCACGTATTGTTTTATTGCGGCAATAATTTTTAATTACTAATTCACGGATTTTTGACCCTGTAGAGATACCACGCACCATTTTAATTGATAAATACAGATTTACTCAACAGCAAACAATGTTACAAGTTTTGGAACAAACCGGCAATTTGACATTTCATTTTACGTTGTTTCCACAGTTTACTTATCTTAATTTGTTCCATTTTTATGGAAGTTACTTAACACTGTCCTAATATTAAGTTGTCAGGTAAAATGTACACTTTTCTAGTATAATTAGAAGTAATAGGATATGTATTTTGTTTTTTGTGTTGTTTATTAGACAAAATTGTTGCTAATTATCTATTCAAATGATATTAATCTGAAAAAATTATTAAAACAAAATAAATTGTTTAATTGTTGTTAATTTTATACACATTTTGTTTTGTCCCAATATACAGGTGTCTCAGCGAGACCGGTCATTAGACGTTTCTGGGGTTCTGGCGAAAATAAAAATTTGAGAATTCAGACTTAAGTATTATCAATTACGATCTCTTCGACTAAAATATTTTCAGATTTCTTGACTTCCGGTTATACCGGAAGTCGCCACCTACTTTATTTTTTTAAATTTAACATCCTGTATATTTTTACATATTTGGATTTGTCTGTTTTCAAGGTTTATAAGTAACTTTACTTTTTGCAATTTGATTCGGCCGTTCTCGAGTTATTCGAATTTTTCTAGAAAAATCTGCTCCAGCAGACATTTGTTCAAAAAATCAGAGAACACTCGATTTTTGGGATATCAATTTAGGATTCCGAACATGCTTAAGCAACATGATGGAGCATGTTTTGGTGCCAAGAACGGCTGTCTAGAATGTTTGGTCACTTTACTATGGCGCGTTAACTTTTCAAAACTTGGAAGTACCATAACTTCATTTTTTTAAATGGCACCCCCTATATTTTATTACTTAATCGTCTTAATATTTAGCCTAGTGTGCCATGAAAAACAAGCCACTTGTTTACGTCACTTGATGCATGTGAGCTAATAATTATCTATTAGGTCCATTAATATTAGTACTGAAAAGAGTTAAAATCGATAACAATAACGAAAGTAATATTTACACAAATCAAGAAATTCTTAATTTATTTTTATGCATGAAAAGCGTGACAAAGTTCGTAGTATGACTCCCAGATCTTCTTTGGCAGCTCGAATTGAGGTGTTGGGACTGGGTTCGAAATAAGCCAAGGTCACCTCTTCCGTTGCAGTATCTACTACATTTTTGGTCAGTTTAACACGTGATTAATTCGTCCAAAATGCAAAAAAAATTGCTTCTATTCTTCTAAATTTACCTTTTGTCATCGGAGGTAAATGTGGATAATTTTCATTAAACATTCTGCAAGTTCTACTAAGAACTTTGTCGCACTTTTCGTGCACAAGAAATAAATTATGGATTTCTTCATTTGTATAAACATTATTTACGTTATTAATATCCATTTTAACTGGGTTTAGACTCACAAGCATCAAACAACGTAAATCAGACTTTGACGTTTGTCAATAAGTCTTTAAACATTTGTTTTCCATGGCACACTAGGTTAATATCGATATGATATGTGAGCATTTTTCAAAAAACCCTTATTATTTCGCAAACTATTAATGTTAGGCATAGGACATATGGATTATAAAAGATGTAAAATGGCACGCCGAAGACGACTAATCGTAAGTAATAAAGTATGGGGGGTGCCATTTAAAAAAATGAAGTTATGGTGCTTCCAAATTTCGAAAAGTTAACGTGTCATAGTAAAGTGACCAAACTAACTAGACAGCCGTTCTCGGCAATAAAACATACTCCATCATGTTGTTTAATATCGAGTGTTCTATGATTTTTTGAACAAATGTCCGCTGGAGCAGATTTTTCTAGAAAAATTCGAATAACTCGAGAACGGCCGAATAAAATTGCAAAAAATAAAGTTATTTATAAACCTTCAAAACAGACAAATCCAAATATGTAAAAATATAATAGGATATTCCATTTAAAAAAATAAAATAGGTGGCGACTTCCGGTATAACCGGAAGTGCTAAAAGTCTGAAAATATTTTAGACGAAGAGAACGTAATTGATAATACTTAAGTCTGAATTCTCAAATTTTTATTTTGGTCAGAACCCCAGAAACGTGTAATGACCGGTCTCGCTGCGACACCCTGTATAGTAATTGAAATGTTAACTAAAACTGAGGGATAATACAATGTATTTGTTAATATTTGCGACTACTTAACTCATTTTATTTATGGCATTTTTTATTGTTTTTTTTTTTTTTTTTCACTCTGATCTAATCTAAAATATGGTGGTTTAATCAATGTAGGTACATCTTTCTGAAATTTTGCATAGTGCCATAATTTTTCATTCTGAACAACTTTCCTTAATGATATTTTGCCGTATCATGAACAAAAAGCTTACTTTACCTGAACTAAAAATAGTTTTCGCTTCACTATCAAGGCCGAGTTGATTTTCAAAGTATGAAAATATACGTAAAATTCTCTCCACACCAAGCAGGGCTTAATTCCTCAGCCTTAAAATAAAATTCAAAAATTTTTAAGTCATTATACCTACCTCTTGTAACATCTATCCTGAGACACACTGTATAACAAACTCAAAACCTCATTATTTTTACTAGTGTAAAACCTTGATATAAGTTGCTCTATTCCGTGTTCATAGATAAACTCAGGATATTTCCTTACTTTATCTAGGCTAAACACGCCTAAGGTCGACCGCTGCCAGTAGTCGACCATCTGCAACTATAAATTTAAAAAATAAAAGAGTAGTAAAATTTCCTCTTTTAAGACTTGTGTCAATAATTAGTTGCCAGTGTCTGTCACCCAAATTACAAGTAATTGCGTAAATAGTGATGGTAGTACTGCCCTGATTTGTCAGTTGAGAAGAATGCATACTGAGTTGAAGGTTTGAGGTAAGTAAACCTAGATTTTTACTTAGCATGACGTGTTTCATGAATAAGCATAGAAAAGTATTGTAATCGTGTTTTGAATCTGGATATAGACACAATTTTAAATAAAACAGTTTTACTATTTCTTTAAATGAAGTTGTTAAAAACATAGTACAGGGTAGGCAAACAAGGGTGTCGCCAGCCAGTGGGCCAGGGGGACACTACAAAAAAATTTAAAAAATAACACCAAATTTATTAAAACATAATTTTCGTGGCTTCTTCGCGAATTTGTCAACCAGACTATTAATAAAACCCTCAAAGTTTTCAAAAATTTGCTTCCTATACACACTCATCATGGGAAGACCATTGAGACGACATTCTGCGATAGTGTTTCTAAGCCAGGTTTTATTGTCCTCAAGCTGCTAAAAGATCGTTCAACAGTATATGTCGTGCAGGGTAAAGTGACCAAAATTATAAAGGCTTTTCTCGTTTCAGGGAAAAAAATGTCGGCATCTTTTATGACATCCACAACACTTAATTCTTTTGAGTCAGGTTTATCTTGCCATAGTTTTTTCCATAGTTCGATTTCGTTGTTGATATTTGATAAATTGTAAAATTGGGAAAAGACTTCACCAGCTTCTACGAGGTCTTCAAGGGACATGTCTAACATTTGAGCTGGGTGTAATTTAGATAAGGAAAATGACGGGGTGTTTTCTTCAGAAAAGCGAACTTCAAAAGAATTAATAATCGAGTCTAAGTATGGTATTATTAAAGACCTCCGCCAGAATTCTGAGGGGCTTGCTGCTGGGTGGTTGTTCTGATGTTGTTGTCTCTCAACAATACGGGGCAAGGACTTCATGTCTTCTCCCAGTCCAAGTTTTTCTGCAACGATAGTAGCGTCCCTAATAATTCCATTTGTGACGTTTTCTGGACCGTTACGGTGGTTTTCTATAAATTCCAAAAGGCGGCTAATGTGCTGGGATGCCTTAACTGCATTCAAAGCTACGGATTGGAGCACGTTTACCACAGGTTCCATCATAGCCGAGTATTTGGCTATCAAAATAAAGCTGAGAATAAACGAAACTCTAGAAGCTGCTGCATGGAGCTGATAAGTATTTTTTCTAGTCGCATTATTTATTCTTATTTTCTTCCCGTGACGAGGTTTCAAAGGCCTCCATTATAATAGGAAAATTCTCATTAAAAACACTAATATTTTTGTGTTTCTCGCTCCACCTTGTTTCGCAAAGCTTGGAAATATTTGGTATCAATTTGCGTCTCAAAACTGATTCTTGAAAAAATGTAATAATATCTTTGATGGTACCTTCCTTTGATGAAAGCACAAAGCTTTTTTATATTTTCTGCGTAGGATTGCTTGCACACCACCTTCTTTCCCGGACATCGTCGAACAACCGTTAAATCCTAAACCAACACATTTGTCCGGATCAAGATCTTCTTCTGCCGAAAACTCATCTATTCCTTTGGAATACATTTCGCATCCAAAGCATCAAGTTTGACGAATCCGGGGAATACTTCTTGAACTTCCTTGGTTTCCAGATCAAAATATGGCATCCCATTCGATAATTGTTCAGTACTCGAGATGTATATTTATTGTTTTAATTTTTTTTCGAACCTACCTCTAGGGGGGGCAGTGGCCCCCCTCTGCCTCTCTCTGGCGACGCCCTTGTAGGCAAATTTGGGTGTTATTTGTAAAAAATAATACGTGATCGCTTTTAAACGTGTCGTTATTTTTATTAAATACAAAAATAGTATCTTTTCGTAACCATAGCGTAACTAATAACTACATTTAATATTAACTACTTGATTACTCCTAAATCATAATCGAAACTAAACAACTTACTAGATGGCGTATGTTAATAAATGTATGTAATTTAACACGCCTCCTTACATTTATAAAACATTCACTCTAAATTAAATACAACTTGAAATACTAACAATTTTGAAATCTGTAGCTTACATCTGGTCTAGTCGCAGAACTTATATACAGCAGTGCCCCTATTAGATTTCTATACATAATATTATCAGATATCTCCTGTGCAGGTTCCAATTTTAAATTTACTTCCATTGGTGTTTTAAACAATTTTGAGCTTTTAATTTTATATTTCTCAGCTAAAGATTTAATGTATTCCTCCTGACTAAGAGTCATAACATGTTTCGTGTAATCATAATCAATATTAATTCCGAGATAATTTTTCACTTCTCCCATATCTTTCATTTTAAATTTACTGGACAATAAGCTTTTAATGTATTGATCTTTTTCTTATTTTTACAACATATTAACAGATCGTCAACAAACACTACTAATTGTAAGTAAATAATATCGTCTGCATCTCTTTTGTTATATAAACAATAGTCGCATTTACTCCTTATAAATTTCATCTCACATAAAAATTAATCGAAACAATTATACCACGCACGAAGACTTTCTCTCAAAACCATATAATGCTTTTTCTAGTTTACACACTCTGTCAGTCCCATCATCAAATCCTTTCGGTTGATTTACATAGATTTCTGAAAAAATCTTACCATTCAAGAAAGCAGTTTCTACATCAATTTGTTCTATAATCAGTTTTTCCTGGCAGCAATGTGATAATAATATTTTTAAGGTTTGCATTCCAGCTAGTGGCGAATAAATGTCATCTACAATTTCTGATTGTTAAAAGCCTTTCACGACCAATCTGGCTTTATATACATATATTATTTGCCTTGTTTGTAAAGACCCATTTAACATCTAGACATTTTTTATTCTCTGGTTTTTTCACCAATTTCCATGTTTTATTTTTATTTCAGCTTTCCATTTCTTTATTTATTGCTACTTTCCACTGTTCTGCCTGTTTACTGTTTAACGCCTCCTCAAAGTTATTTGGATTTTTTACATTGCAAACTTCTCGCAAACTCTTCGATCTTCTCAATTCTTGAGGCGTTTGTTTTTGTTTTATTGTTTTATTTTCTAATTTAATTTCTGTACTCTCATTTTGTATTTCAGAATCAGTTTCAATTTCATTATTAGAAGAATCAGTTTCAATTTCATTGTCAGTTCTGTTTGTATCTAAACCTATGCATTTAACATTCTCCTCCACAACATCAACATGTCTAGCTACAATGATTCTGGTATTTACTAAAACTTTATACCCAACTTCAGTATAACCCAGTAAAATTCCCAAATCAGCCTTTTTATCCCATTTAGACCTCCTTAACTGTTCTGGTCTTCGAACAAAAATTCTACTTCCATATATGTAGACGTAAATATTTAATAGTAGGTTTTCTTCCAAACATTATTTCGTAAGGCGTTTTAAAAATTAAAACATACGAATATTTAATTGATTTTTATAAAGTTACTGAAAAAATATTACGGGTTATAAAAAATAAACTTACTACAGACTGAAGAAATGCCGATCGACCACTGGACTTATACGGGTCGATTCAAGGGAGGACTACTGGTCTAATTAATATAAATACTGGACTAATTTTAGTTTTATTTTGTCCTAGCATGAATCGGTTGGAAAAGGAAATGTTCTACCTATCTTAATTTAAAAAGATCAGTTTCTTGTACCTTTACTTCTATTTTTGTATTGGGTATTGAATTTGAAATATGTCTTAAGTGGTCGACCACTGGCGTGTTTATCCTATATGATGTATAAGTCAAGGCTGGTAGTTCCAGTTTTACTTGTTATTCAGTGCTAGATTGCTGTATATTTTTATTGAACTAAAAGTGAAACTAGCTCTAGAACTAGAAACGTTCGGGTTTAGTCGTACGTTTCTTAAGATGGCTAAACCCGAATATTTCCAGGTCTAGTGTTAGTTTTAGTTGTTATTCAGTGCTAGATTGTTTAACCCTACAGTGAATACGTTAGGCCTGACAGGCCTATGCCTTATCTGTTTTGCTGTAACATTAAAATGACGTATTCTCTGTAGGGTTAATTGTTAAATTATTCATATAACGGACTTTTGGCTATACGGACACTTCCTTCTCCTTGTTAATCCGTTATATCGAGGTTTTACTCTGTATTAAAATAAATTAAATTTACAATGTTGAAATTATTTAATAATATTTAAATTTAGGTTATTCAAGTGGTTGGGATTTAATTATTCCGAGCGGTTGGGCTTTGCCGACGTGGTTAACCTTAGTAATGTGGGGTGCAAGAACTGGTGGTTTACGCGAATCCGAGTCCATCCAATTCGAAAAGGGGCGCCCCAACGTTTTAGAGCCAGATACAAAAGCAGGCCGAGAAGAAAACGATAGAGTAACAGAACTATATCGAAAAAAATATTTAAGTTTACCACCAAATAGACGAACAAATTACATTAAGTACGCCGTATCAAGCCCATTTCAATTCAATTGGGATATCCTTTTAAATGAATGGAATGAAACTACTACAAATGGAAACAATTTTTTTGTATTAAGAGATAAAACGTTATTAAAAATGTTAAATGTAAGTTTATTTATATTTATTTGATTTTTTATTAATAATTTTTTTTAAGGATTCATTGAATACCACTAAAATTCCTGATGTAGATTTCGCTCAATTATGTCTTGTACCGGTTAAAATAATTTTAAAAAAAGGATGCCCATCAAGGTATTCTTTAATTTGTTTACCTCGCAATCAAGATCTACATAAACCAAATCAAGAAATTAAAGAGCCCTTAAAACGGGACGAAAATCAAAGAAAAAGAATGAAATTACGAAAAGAACGTATCATTATGTTGAAAAAAATGAAAAAACTTAGGATAAAAGCGAGAAAAAACGGACAAGTTGTAAAACAAGATGTCGAAGGAATGTTAAAGCATAAAGAATTAATGGAGAAATTGTGGATACCGGATGTTGTGAATATTAGGAAATCTTGTTCGAGAGATATAATGGGATTTGTTACAAAGGGTGGATTTAGTTTTACCGTTGGTAAAACAGTTGGAATTGGATATGTTGTCTTGAATAGTTTAAAATCATTATTTTCAGTGGATAATAAATTTAAGAATAAAGTTTTAATTCGAAATACTAGTAGTAGGGAATATAAAATAGGACAACTTGAAATTATTATATAAAAAATTCTTTAACCCGCCGAGATGCGCGTATGTAATTATTACTTAAGGGCGCGCACTGGGTATTTTTTACCTATTTGATGTATATGGACAATTAGAGTTAAATATACATAAATAAATTGTCACTGCGTTCTTTACTTATTAATGGCGTTTTAAACAACAGGAACGACATGTTTTTGTGGTGAGGCCGCCTCTGAACGGTCTCCACCTTTGGTAATACCGCTGCCACCAGAAACAGTATTTCGCGCTTCCTAATTCTTAGTCTCAAGGACACCTAATTGATCTTAGCAAATCAATCAAAACTAAATGACAAGCGCGCGGTCACTATTTCAGAACCGTGGGTTCTTGCACTAAGGCTGTCAGGAAAAGGGGAAAATCAAAAGACAAGTGTTCTAACCACACTTAAACTATATTAACAAAATAACAAGTAAAAATTGACAATGAATAAAATGAACCTTAAAATCTATCTACGTTTATTTATGACCCGACGTTACTTAAAAAGAGATATTTCTGAATCTAACCCCGACAGCTAATTCTCGTTGACAGATAGGTGATAACGGAAACTGGCAAACAGACTTACTCAGGACTTGTATTCCGATTTGGTGGCACGCCGATGAATCGCAACCCTGGATCCTTTTTGGTGGCTTCTCGGAATTTAACCGGGAAGGTTCCAAAACCACTCTCGCACCAAATCCTCAGCGGAAACACAATTTCCGACACGACACGGATGCTCAAAATGCAAAGAATATTTACAATTGAAACTAAGTCACAGTTCTCGATATGCGACGACACTTAGAATTGGCGTTAAAGCGGATTCTAAGTTGCTATCTAACGGAGCGCTGACGACGTTTTGACTCAAAAATCTCTTAGGTTCGTTATGATTCTAATTGCTTCTCATGTGATTGGTATGTAATTTTGATTGTCTCGAAAAAGGTCTTACAAGCTCTTAAGTAACCTCGGGTGTTGGAGGGGTGCAAAAACCTTCTTGAGGCGTTCCTATCGCCTGGATGTTCCCGACACTTGGCCCAATCCAAAATACGGGGCGGATGTTTTACAATAATTTTCTGAGCCAATGAGGGAATTTGGGGAAGGGAACAATTTTTGACCACGAGGCCAGAAGATAACATCCGCCACTAGCTAATCCCAAAAATCATCACATAAATCCCAAACTGTGGGAGCCATGAAACTTTACGTTTTCTAACGTCTATTTTATTTTTAACGACTTTTTCGTTATCTACGTTTCCCCATAAATTTGCTTATACATTAATCTTTCCCAAAATTTATTTCGACGTCTGGTCACCATTCCGGACGTGATTTTTGGTTTTTAGAAGAAAAAGGTTGCACGCCAGGAATATACAATTCGTATGGTTTATTCCCAAAACCATTAAATAATTCCCGAATTATTACATTTTCTACATATAAATTTATTACACTTTTCGCATTGAGTTTTAGCTTTACGATCCTTCCCCGACGGACAGTCTTGAAATCTACTTAATGTAATCTTTGACGTTTTGATAGTAGCTCTTCTTCAACCACAGCCTTTGAAAATATTACTTATAAACGCGTTTTTACATGACAGTATTACAATTGAATTTGTGTCCATGTGTCGTTTTTGAAAGAAACCCTTCAATTGTTTGTCGATATTGTAAATGTTGTTTACTTAATTCCAAAGCAAGGAATTTCAGAAAATCACTCCTAAACGCATTTTTTGGAATACTATTTTTGTTAAATATTAAAAAATTAAAAATTCCGAAGAATGAAATTTATTTGTTCTCAACTACCGGTTTCGGAAAAAGTTTCCGTCATCAGGTTGGTGCTACAAAACATGAGTAAACATTTTAAATTTACAAGAAATTGTTACGTTAAAATTATGTTAAAAATTAAAAAATCGAACAAGATCACAAAATTATCCTATATCTACAACTGTCGAAAAGGATTTTCGGAAACAGGTTTAGGTGGTGAATTTACACTTATAAAAGGCATAAACAAACGGTAAGGATTTATATCCGTGTTCTTTGATTCTAATGTTGAGGTTACGTTCCGTCTGGCCTTATGTATACTTTTTCACAACTGCTACAATTTACTATGTATAAACCGCTCTTTTGATTTTCTTCTATCTTTTGTTTGGAATTGATAATTAGATTGTATAGTTTTAAGTGACTTCTGTATGCTAATTATATCATATCTCTGTAGTATTTTTTCAATTTTATTGAACGAATTGTGATAATTTGTTGTTAGATAGTATGCGTCGTTCTTATATGCGGGATATACATGTATGTATTACATTATATTACGTTTCTGAATCTTGTTGGAAACATCCTGTACAAACGCAACGTTATAACCATTATTGAGACCCAGCTTTATTATGTAATTTATTTCTTTGTTGAAATTTTGTTCATTCATAGGTGTATTGATGGCTCTATCTATCATATATCTAAAAACTTCCTCTTTATGATTCTTGTTGATGTAAGAATTTTTCGGAATGATGACATCGGTTGTGGTTGATTTGTGGTATACATTAAAATCTATTTTCTTAAGGTTGATGTTTTTTAGTAAAACTAGGTCTAGAAAATGAATAGTATTATTAGATTCTTTCTCAATTGTAAACTTTAATTCATCAATGTTGTTTAAAATGTTGTAAATAGCTGTAATGTTTGACTTTGGGCCTTCATGTATTATTAAGATGTCATCAACGTATCGACCATAGTATTTGATGTTTTTAGTAAATATGTTATATTTTTCTGATAATAATTGTTTTTCTATTGAATCTACGTATGTATATGTCGGCCAGTAACCCTGATAATGAAGATCCCATAGGCAGACCATTGTTCATTCTATAAGTTTTATTGTTAAAAGTGAAAAAGTTTTGTTTTGTTATCTGTTCCAACATTAATTGTATGTTTTTGATGTCATGTTCTGGAAGAAATTCTAGCTCTGAATATTTATTTAGGAGGAGTTGTTTAGTTATATTGAGTGTTTCTGTAATTGGTACATTTGAGTACAGAGTTTTTATGTCAAACGATATTAATTGGGTTTTATCATTAATTTCGATATCTTTAATGCTGTTTATTAATTGTTGAAAGTTTTTTATTGAATATTTTGATTCGAATTTAAAACTATTTTGAATTATGTTATGAATAGCTTTTCCGATGTTTTGTGTTGGTGTGTTAATGTTACTAATGATGGGTCTAATTGATCTGTCCGGTTTATGTAGTTTGATTAGACTGTACATTAGTGGCGATTGCGGATTCATATTATTTATTTTGTTTACATTTATGTTAAACTTCCAAAGGGTTTCTTTACAGTCTTTAACTATCTGTTTTGTTTTTCTATTAAAACTTTCAATTGGATTCTTATTTATAACGTTTATAACATTTTCTTTAAAAAATTGTTCGGTTTTATTAATGTAATCTTTCTTATCAATAAATACTATTCCTGTGTTTTTATCTCCAAGTGTAATAGTGACATTATTTGTTAACATTCTTTTTTTGAAGTTTTTAATGGTTGTCATTTGGTTTTTGTGTTTTTTATTAACTGAGCAGTTTATATCTCTTTTTATAATTTTGAGGGTTGTTGATAAATCTTTCTTCATATTTAAAAAATCTTTATGTCTGTATAGTTGGTTTTCTAAATCTATAGCTAAATCTTCAAGTCTGTATTTTTCGTCATAAAATGTATATTTGTGTCCAAGTTGTAGTATTTCAATTTCTTTTTCGTTTAAAGTAACATTTGTTAGGTTTGTGAATTTAGGAGCAAATGAGATGCTGTCTAAATCAGATGAATGAACAATACATTGTATTTGATCACTATTAAATCTATTTACATGAAAAACTATTTTTGCTTGCGATTCTATATTATTTGATTTTTTACCATTAATTGACTTATTCTGATTTTTTTCTTTAATAAGTGATAAAAGCTTACGTCTACGTTTAAAATTACCGTCATATAATTTATAAAAGATATACGCATTAAATTTGTCAATAATCGCTTCTAATTCTATAAAATGAATTTTACCTACAAGTAGTATGTGCAAGAATTTAAGTTTTGTGTCTGTTAAGGTACGGGTTTTGTAATGTTGTTTTAGTCTTCGAGTGATGAGTTTCCTTTCCAGAATATTTTTTTGATCGTTGAAATTCTTTGGGAGTTTAATTCTGAATGCCTTGGGTATGACGTCATTTCTCAATGCTTCATGTAGGAGATTAATGTGGTTGTTGGTACTATCTCCTTTGATCATGTTTTTACGCAGGTTTGATTGTTTTTGTGTATCACTAATGCATTTATTACTACGATGTAAGAGGTTATCACGATTTTCTAGAAACTGAATGTTTCACACAATACATCTACAGTATCACCTCCACCTTCGTTGAATTATAAAATAATATCACTTTCAGTTTCTTTTCTATTTTTGAATTGCTGTCAATATTCGTTGTTGCATACATCATCATCACCATTAGTCATACAGGCCTGTTGTAGGTTCTGCCGTAAGTATCTTTTTTGCTGGGTTATTGTCGTCACTTCTTACCACATGACCTGCCCATCTCAATCTGCCCACCTTTGTAGCTGTCACTATATTTACTTTTTATAAAATTTCCTACTTTCAGCTTGACTTTGAAGTATTTCCAACTCTTGTATTTCTCTGTTTTCGGCCTCTCTCTTTTTTCTTAGTACAATCAAAATATCTAGAGTGCCATGATTTAAATTTTTTTTAAGGTATTTTACATTTAACACTTTAAGGTAACAGGTAAAGCTCTAAAACTTCGACATTTACTTGTTAATTCTAAACTCGAAACCTGGTAAAATACCAACCTCAATAAATTTAATTTTAAAATTTTAGGTTATCAGCCTACAATATTTTCCATAGCACTCTAGAGGTTATATTAATGTAAATATCATATAATTTCGAAGAAAAAGAAAAATAAACATAAAAGGGCACATATGTAGTGGGCAAATTTGGGTGTTATTATAGGCTATCTCAGAAACTATAAGAGATACGAAAAAAGTAAAAGCCATGTCCCGGTCTCTTTTTTCGAGACTAACCCAATCCAGCAAACACCAAGCCTCTATCTTCTTTTGTTTTTAAGTTATAGCCAAAAAGTCAAATTTTCGTGATTTTAAAAAATGCTCATATTTCGTTTATTTTTGAAATTAGAGGAATGGGGTTGATGCGTTCTTAAGACACTTTTTTAAGTAGAATATACTGCCGTTGAACAATTTTAAAAATATTTCATGATTTTTGAGATACAATACAAAGTTGTATTTTTTTAAATACAAACTATACTTGATTATGACGTTAATGAAAAGAGCATATTTTTAGCTTTCCAATGATGTATCGCATGTATGGTGTATTTGCGGAAAATAAGCGTTAATTTTCAATTCCAAAATAGTAAGTGCTAAAGTGCAAAATTTTGATTATAGTAGGCGGGTTCAGACAATAATTACTTCCTAATTGCTATATGGTTTTGCACGAATATGACAGAAAGTTGTCGTGTACCATTATGCAGGATAAAGTTGGTTTTGTACCAACGAATAAAAACTTTGAATAGTTGATTTAAATTTCTCAGTGTCTTATCTCTGACTTTGTTCACCAATAAAAAATGATTTGTAGATAAAGTTTGTTTATTAAAAATACAACAAACGTATCAATTAATGAATAATTAAATATGAAAAACAACTTCAGGAACTAAACAGTCACAGACTGTGTCATCTTCTTCTACTAAACCTACTGGTTGTAAGGTTAGAACAGTTGGGTATCAATGAATGAAATCTTCGGTAGTATCTTCCCAGCTTTCCCCAACCATGAGATTTAGAAGTTTTTTCATATTTGCAACCTTTTCTTTTGAAATTGGGTGAGATAGAGGAATTCATCATTGAAACGATGTTAATATGGGATATGGAGCCTAATCTATCATTTTCAAAGAATCATGTTTTAATTTTATCACTTTATGTATTTAAAGATAATGAGGAATTTTTAAGCGGGAAACTCGTTTCGAAAAATTCATGAATGAAATGATCAGTAAACTCATGTTACTATAGTAACTAAGTGGCATTTAACGTTTTCCTCGCCCACTATAATTAAAATTTTGGAAATCAGGAAAATTTGACTTTTTGGCTATAACTTAAAAACAAAAGAAGGTAGAGGTTTGGTGTTTGCGAGATTGGGTTAGTCTCGAAAAAAGAGAAATGGCACCTACTTTTTTCGTATCTCTTATAGTTTCTGAAATAGCCTATAATAACACCCAAATTTGCCCACCCTGTACAGGTGTCCCAATTTCGATGTCCGCATAGGCTATCTGCAAAACTAAAAGAGATAGAAAAAAAGTAGCTTACATGTCATGATTTCGTTTTTCCAGAAAATGCTAATGCCGAAAACTCCGAACAGCTATCCTTTTTTGTTTTCGCCCTATCGGCAAAAACTGAAAATTTTGCGAAAACGACAATCGCGAATATCTCACTTATTATCAAAGATGGAGTATTATAAATAAAACGTTATATGGACAACTTTTTACGAAGAATTCAGTGGCGTATGTAGATTTTTTTCCCATCTTTTATTTTCGAGATTTTAGACGTAACTTTATTTTTTTAAATGGAAACCATAGTTGGCTGTGACCTAAAATAATTTGTTATTTTCTTCTGATAACAAATATATATAGTATTGAATAATTAACAAAACTTCATTTTGTTCTATCTAAAATTAATGTTTGTATTTAAAAGTTAATGTTGCTGTGGTGATAGCCATACTATGATGGAACATAATGTATCAAATAATTGCCAAAGTTTGTATTTAAAAATTCGATAACAACTCTGGCATTATGTGCTGGTACGAAGCACCAGCATGTTAAGTGTCAAAGTATAACAAAACTGAATAAAACTTTACAATGAATTTCGAAAATTATGAAAAGTGTAACATGATGGAATGCTATATGTTATCAAATAAGAATGCGACGTTAGCCGCGGAATTATATTTCACAAGGTATCCGGAAAGAAGACAACCGCATGCAAGAACCTTCAGCCGATTAGCAGAAAATTTAAAGGATTTTTGGTCCTTCCCCAAACCACGTGCAAAAACATACCAAAATGACCTGCAAGAGGATGAAGTCAATGAGTTGGCTTCAGTTGCGATAAATCCATCAACATCTTGCAGAGAAATTGAACAAGACGTCTGACCCAAAAGCCGCTGCTCACGAATATGAAAAAAAAAAAAGTATAAACCATACAAAGCGGGGCTAACTCATTATTTACGTGCCGTAGATGTCAATCTGAGATTGCAATTTTGTAGATGATATTTAGAAAAATTAAATAATCTGCTGTTTGGCCCGCAAAAAGTCATCTGGACCGATGAAGTCTCTGAGTATTCAAAGAAGATTCAATGTATGGTGTGCCCTTTTAGATAATAGAATTTTGGCATGTAGTATCTACCATAAAAACTTAAACTCAGGTAAATACCTCAATATATTAAGGCAGCACATTGAGCCTTTGGTCGACAATTTGCCATTAAATATGTCTCAAATGATATATTTTCAACATGACGGAGCACCAGCACATAATGCCAGAGTTGTTAATGAATTTTTAAATACTACTACAAACTTTGGCAATAATTGAAAACAAGGTTTTTCATCATGGTATGGTTATCACCATAATAACATTAAGTTTTAAATACATATAATAGTTTTAGAAAGAACAAAAAAATTGATACATTATGTTCCATCATAGTATGTATGTGTTATCAGTGATAACCATACAACATTAACTTTTAAATACAAACATTAGTTTCAGATAGAACAAAATGAATTTTTGTTAATTATTCAATAACTATAAGAAATATACCGTACATACTATACCGGGTAATTCAGACCACCCGTACCAGGGATTTTTCTCAAAAACGCGATTACCTAAGAAGTTGCAATAAAATATACGATAATAAAATCGTATATGAAGAATCCAATACAACAGTTTTTATCACGCTGGTAACACCGGAAGTTGGTGACAATGACATCAACTTAAAAATTTTCCAAGTTGTCATATGAATTAAGTTTTATCGTAGACTAGATATTTTAAAAATAAACAACTTTTGCTTTAACTCTTCTTTGATTTAATGCAACGTTTAAGTGCTATTGATGATAACTAAACATGTATTATAAAAAATGCTGAAGTAATTAATTAAATAACAATCTGAACAAACAATAACAATGATTTTTTAAACACCTATTTAAAATTTTAAGAACAAAAACGAACGTAAAGAAACTTTAACGTTCAAAAACGTTGCCATCAACAGCCACGCACCTTCTTGCTCGCCTCTTTACAGCATTAACTGCATGACAAATTTCGTTAGCGCTAATAGAGTAGCATGTTCGACGAATTCGGATTTCATATTCTCCCTTGTTGTAGGCGGTTCCATGTAGACTATTTCTTTAATTCGACTCCACAGGAGAAAGTCCAGTGGAGTTAAATCTGGTGATCGAGATGGCCATTCCACTGGACCCCCACGATCAATCCAACGCATGGGATAATGCTGGTCAATTAACCTACGTGCAACAACTGCAAAATGTGAAGGACATCCATCGTGTTGATACCGCATTGTTGTCCTTGCAAGTAAGGACACATCACCCAAATAGTAGATGTTCAGCACATTTTGTACAAAGTGGGCGTATGTTTATCCATTTAGAGCCGTATCAAAGAAATGTGGACCAATTATTTGCTCTCCTATAATACCACACCACGTGTTGTTTGTCCATATTTATTGATTGTCAACATATCTCACTCCGAATTTTCCCTTGCCCAGTTGTGGGTGTTATGAAGATTTACCTCTCCATTACTTTTAAAAAGCGATTCATCAGTCCAAAGAACACGTCTAGGAAAATCGTCGTCTTCCAAAATCCAATTACAAAAAACAGCCTTCTTTCAAAATCTTGTCCACCAAGAGCCTGATGGACACTGAGATGGTATGGATGCAAACGATTTTCCTTTAATATTCTCCATACTGTTGATTGGCTTAATGTTAAGTCTATCGAAATCCGGCGTGTAGAAACGTGTGGATTCAAGTTCAACGCTAAATTCATATAATATAAAATTTAATTCATGACAACTTGGAAAATTTTTAAGTTGATGTCAGGTCTTCTGGTGTTACCAGCGTGATAAAAACTGGTGCATTGGATTCTTCATATACGATTTTATAATCATATATTTTTTATTGCAACTTCTTAGGTAATCGCGTTTTTGAGAAAAATCCCTGGTACGGGTAGTCTGAATCACCCGGTATATATATATATTTGTTGTCAGAAGAAAATAACAAATTATTTTAGGTCATAGCCAACTATGGTTTCCATTTAAAAAAATAAAGTTACGTCTAAAATCTCGAAAATAAATGATGGGAAAAAAATTCTACCAACGCCACTGAATTCTTCGTAAAAAGTTGCCCATATAATGTTTTATTTATAGTACTCCATCTTTGATGATAAGTGAGATATTCGCGATTGTCGTTTTTGCAAATTTTTCAGATTTTGCTGATAGGGCGAAAACAAAAGACGATAGCTGTTCGGAGTTTTCGGCATTAGCATTTTCTCGAAAAACGAGATCATGACATGTAAGCTACTTTCTTGGTATCTCTTTTAGTTTCGGAGATAGCCTATGTGGACAACGAAATTGGGACATTCTGTACCTACACTGATACATAGAAGACGATTAAATAAATATCACAAAGTAAGGCACCCAATCCAACCCATTCTGAATGCGCGATAGTTTAAAAGTAAATATACATTGCATTTTACAGTGTATCCGTAAAGTAACGGATATAGGCGATAAAATCATTATAAACGGGTTATGGAAAAATCCCTGAAACGGGTCTAAAGATTTAAATTTTTTATGTTTTTTAAATATGACGTCATCGATTTTTTTTTCAAATGGCAATACCTCATTTATATTACGGAATATGACAGAGGTTGCTTTTCTGAATCTAGTACAGTTAATATTAATATTGGTTACATAAGAAAATTTTCGAGAAAAATTACTTTAAAGTTTAACTACTTCAAATTTGTTGATATGATAAAAATAGCAGTAGCCATGAGTAACTATGGTAACCAATTATTTTAAATAATTCTCTAAGTGTCAAAAAATGATTTGGTAAGTAGTTGACCTCCTTAATACAACATTTTGTGATCGAAAACTGCTTAGCTCATTAGTATGGTAAGCCTAGCTGTGACTAAATTTAAAAAGCATAGACATCTTCGAGATTTCTCGAAGTCTACTCGACCAAGTGTTTCAGGGGAGGTTCAACAAATGGTGATTTTGGCTGGGCAAGGAAACCCTTATGCTACTGTCAGAGGTATTGGGTCGAATTTGGACATTAATTAATCAACGGTTCATAAAATTTTAAAAACCGCAAAATATTATTCCTATAAAGTAAACTTCATTCACGAGCAATGAGTCGTTTTTTCTAACAACAATTTTGCTACAATGACGAGGACTTTGTCAAAAACATATTTTTTCTGACGAGGGAACATTCACATTAAGTGGACAAGTAAATAGACAAAATTGTCGGTATTGGGCTACTCAAAATCGACATTGGGCGAGAAAGTCGCACATCCAATATCCGCAAAAGATCAATGTATGGAGCGAAATAGTACGGGATACTGTCCTGACTTTTTACATTTTGAGGAAACCTTAACTGGAGGGAGATATTTAGATTTTTCCAAAACGATATCATAATGTTGTCCCACCTGAATTCCAATGGCAGTTATTCCAACAAGATGGCGCTTCTCCACAGTTCAACAAGCTTTCCTAAATCAGTTTTTGACACTCAGGGAATTAGATAAAGTAAAATACTTTTTTCTGTCTATACTTTAATTAAAAATGGATTCACTGTTTTAAATTCTACCGGTTTCGGTTTATTTACAAAACCATCTTCAGGAAACTTCGAATCTCGTGATTTTTGTTCACATTTTACCGCTTGTGAACACTGTGCGTCGTTGTCTGACTCGTCGGTATCTTTTATTAGGTAGCTGTGTCATGATCACTTTCAATAATGAGGATCTATTTTCCTCCAGGCTCACAACTTGAAACCTACAAGAGTTTTTTTAATATGTGCGAACTCAATCAATATATAACTTTTGTTTTTGAAGTTAGAAGTTTTAGTTTTAAAAACTCTTCAAAAATTAAGTTATTTTTATTTTAGAATTAATTACAAAGTTCAAACTAACACTATAACGACGTCGAGTGAAATGAATTAATTATGAAGATTTTCATGGCCTTTTATACTATTTTCAAAAGATTTATGCTGAATAAGGGCTTTTTATGGAAGTTTCTGGGGATTCTAGGATGATTCATAGTTCTTCTTAGATATGATGACACATAACTTATACACTCAGTTCCAAAAAAAGTGACGCACTTGATTTTTGACCTAATTTTAATATCTTATATTTTTTAAACCAGTGGGCCGATTTTTATTTATTTATTTAAGCTCACGGGACACAGCACAGGACAAACCCAATTCAAGCTATGCCACTAAAAAAATACAATAAGAAAGAAAAAAACGACACAAAAAAACTTAAATCAGTATCTCAAATTGCATAAGTAATTTAACAAAAATAACAGAAAAAAAAAAGAAAAGAACCGAGGTATCTAACAATCAGCACGTGAAAGGACAAGAACTAATTGTAAGTATAAATCAATCTATATAAATTAATCTATATACGGCATGTTCCCAACAGCAGCAAGGGTCGCTCATTTAAAGGAGATTAAGGAATCGTACTCAAATATATCAATGGCAAGACGGTCAGCAGAGCGAGCAGAGCGCAGCAATGGCGAATGTTGATAGGAGTTAGTGCGCGGAGTTGTAATAAAGAACAGAAAATCAAAACTTTATTATTTTTTTATTTTTTGGTAGCCAAATCCTTTGTCTTCAAAAAAAATTAAAAAGGTGGAAATTTTTTCAATGACTCCTGGATGGTAGTGGAAAAACTGGAACCATATTTTTTTCCTAATTTTTGACTCACCCTGTGTATTAATCAAGTAATGGTATAAAAAGTGCTTCACCCTATATGAAACACGTTTCTTTTATGAGCATTTTGTTTTTTTATTCATTAATTTATCTCTAAAATTGTCCGAATTGAATCTTTTTTGTTGAAACCTTGCATATTTCCAACTTTCTGAATTTATGGAAAAACAGTTTTCTAGTGAAATAAACTGATACGAATTTTTAAAAAAGTTTTATTAAACACTAAATTATAAACTGGGATAACTGCTTAATACCGTGTATTGCCTCCCCTAGCAACTCTAAGAGTTTCTAATCTAAGCGACATACTGGAAATCAGGTTTCTTATCGTTTCCATTGGTATACGATTCCATTCGTTCACTAACGCATCTGCTATTTCTGCGAGGCATTCCTGAGGCCTCTCGCGAGAACGTACCCTTCTCCCTAATTCATCCCACAAATGTTCGATAGGGTTCATATCGGGGCTTCTCGCAGGCCACTGTAATGTGGTGATACCCGTAGCTTCTAAGAAGTTTCGCACTATTACTGCGGTGTGTGGTCGGGCATTATCCTGCATCAATATAAAATTATTGCCCACTAACTCTGCATGAGGTAAGATATACTGTTGTATAATGTCAATGTAAATTTGGGCCGTCATCGACCGCCTCACCGGAAAAACATGAAGGGGTGTCTTTCCATTCATTGACATCCCTCCCCACACCATAACCAACCCACCATTAAAACTTTCGCGTTCTGTTATTAAATTCTGATTAAACCTTTCACCAGTCCTTCTTCACACTCTTTTTCTTCCATCCACCATGTTAAGGCAAAACCTTGACTCGTCCGTAAACAAGACATTCGACCATTCAGGAATATTCCATTCTCCATAATTTTGAACAAAATTTCTTCTAGCAGCACGATGTTCGGGCAATAATTTAGGACCTTTTGCAGGTCTCCTAGCTTTTAAATTAACTTCTTTTAGACGTCTACATACCGTCTGCTTACTTATTGCAACACCACGAATTTGGCGAAGATCTTGCTGAACATTTACCGCAGTGTTTGATCGATTCCGTAAAATCCGCAATCTCAAGAAACGATCATCTCTTCGAGACGTTTTTCTAGGATGACCAGAACCCACCTTCCGAGCAGTGCTTCCTGTTTGTTCGTACTTGCGGATTGCTCTACGAGCAGTTGCTTCATGGACTCCCACTGCACGAGCGGCGTAACGTTTACCACGCCCATCGTTTACTAAAGCAGCTAATCTTGCTACTT
>NW_019281169.1:0-36965 GCF_000648695.1 Onthophagus taurus
AAATAATGGAGTTAACCGAATTTATGAATTTATTTTCTAAATTATCGATACTTAGATAATTTAGAAATGGAATTAGTTGAATTTCGAAGCAGTATAGTGTGGAAAACAAAATTTGAAGACTTGATTTTTGAAGTAGAAGGAAAACTGTGAATGTAGTGTATACATATACATTATATATATACAGGCTGGTCCATTTAATGTGAGACAAGCGCTTATCTCGAAAACGGTTCATTTTACATAAAAATGAACCAAATGAAAGTTGTTCTGTGCGAACCATATTACGATAACATTTTTTGACCTTGACCTCATTTTCAAGGTTATATGAAGGTCACGACCAATTTTTTAAATGGCACCCTATATATTTAATTGTAAAACCTGAATAATCTGTAGATAAAAGTAAAGTAATTAAAAAAAAAATTAAAATATTTTACTGTGTGGTTTTGCCAGTACAACGGCAAAACATCTTTTGAAAAAAATTGAAACTTCTTCAGAAGCAATTAACTAACGTTTATAATCTAGCAAGAACAAATAAGATTTATGAATTTTTAAACATTTTCCTACCCGCTTCGATACATTGTCTTTAATTTAGCTAGGGTTATCTCCAAGTTCATCGTTGATAATATAATAATATGAAAAAACCAAATTATTGGTGGAAATGATGAAATATTTATTAAAAATTCGGTGCTACAAATTTGTTTCGATATTAACTATCGTCTTCAATCACGACTGAAAAATTAAGTGTTATAAGCGGTATAAAAGGATTAAACAAAATCTCACCGTCAGAATTACACACAATAACCAGAAAATAAAAACATTACACAGCGTTTATACGAGACGTTACACATAATTAAAACCCAAAATTGCAAGGTAGCGCGAAATGTAACAAAATAGAGGTTATGATTCTCTTTCTATCTTGTGTTGACTCAAGGTCATTGAACGAGCGGGAATATTTATAAATTCATTGATCTGCAGTTGCTGGTCACTGGTTCTAATGTACAACTCTTCAAACAAATCCAGTTCTTTTGATTTACCAAGTGGCTTTAGAAGTTTGACGTTATCGATGGTCGAGGTGTGATTTTCATCTTCTAAATGTTTAAAAAATGCTGAATTCCTTTCTGTGACATGTTCCTTGTATCTAACTTTCAGATTCCTTCCTGTTTGTCCTATATAAAACATGTTACAGTCATTACAGGTGATTTTGTATATACCACTTTTTTCCTCTTGTTTAAATCTATGTCTATTGTTTATTAAAATCTGACTTATTTTATTGTTGGATGAGAAGGCAGGTATGATTTTGTATTTTTTGATATTATCTTTTAATTGTGATTGCAGGTTTGTATGGAAAGGAAGTGAGATATATTTGAATCTATCATTATGTCTAGGGATATAAGACTATTGATGTTGTTATTATGAATTCTATTGAAAATCTGTTGCAGTTCGAAGAGCTTATATCCATTGTTGTAGCACCGAACTTTTAATAAATATTTCATCGTTTCCACCAATAATTGGTTTTTTCATATTATTACATTGTCTTTAGTTCCTAATTCTTAGAATACTATTTAAGAATGATCAACAACAAAAATCCAGAACATCGGGTGACCTGGCTCGTCGCAAATACCTTTGAAAAGAGGTCTAAAAGGTTCCGACATTTCTCCGCCTTTGTCAATTTGATAATAGCATAACGTATAAAAAACAAGAGTTCGTGAAATTGCTTATTGCTCATTTTCAGAATATCGCCTTCAGAGACTTAATTGGTTGAATTGTTTTAAAATGTAACAGGTAAAACTAAATTTACATAAAAACTGCTTGGCAACAAATTCTGAATTCATTCCATCGTTTTACATTAAGGCAAAGTGTTTAAACTAAGTCATTAAGTCATGGTTACTCTAAGTATAGTAGAAAACGTCGAAATGATTTTTATTTATGGAGAAAGTGGCAGAAAAGTTGCTGATAGTATAGCTTTGTATCTGTTACAGACCATATATGTAAACAAGACCGTATACAAAAGGACTAGTCCATATGTAAATGGACTGAAATTATTAGTCTATATGTGTAAGAAGCTTTTGCGGTTTGAAAAAGGACTAGTCTATTTATAAACGGTCCATCTGCAAATAGACGATATACATATTACTGTAATATTTTAAACAAGGAAAAAAATGCATTTTTTATTTATTTGTACAAGTTAGACTATTGTGACATTTTGAGTTACATAATACATTATTTTTTCGACAAGTACATTTGTTTGACTGACATTTAGTCTTACAGTAACATTTTTTGAAACCTTGCCCATGCCCAGTAGATTGACTTGTAGCCACCGATCTAAGAGAAACTTCCTTATCTTTGGTGATTTCTTCAATTTTCAAAATGTTAGCAGGACATATACTAAATTCTGAACGACTGTAGTATTTTGAAATGACTCCTAGTTTTGTACCCATGCGGTAAAAACCATCTTCTGTAGCTTCTAACACTACCGCTAAAACTGACCGAGCATCTCCCCTGCCACGATCGACATCTGGAACAGGAATCCTCACAGTGGATCCAATCTGTGGTTTTGGATGGGAGCTATCTGATATTAATTTCATTCGTTTTGCCTGTGCTTGTAATCCATCATAAGCGCCCTTTCTGGCATTTGCTATGTTTCTGTTTCTATTGCAAAAATTGCAAATATTTTCCAAGGACGTGCTCTCAGCATGCGAGGCATCACGATTAGTGGGACTGAAACAACTACCGCATATTTCATACGAGAGTGTTTGAGTGTTATTGTTATTTTCTAGTGGTACATTTTCGGTCGTTCCTGTTTGGTGCAATTGGGATTGTCCGGTTTGTGTGTTGTCAGTAACAACCAACGTAACCACTTCTTCTAAATCTTTTTCTGTTGAAACACCTTCCAGCGGTGGTTGCTCTGTTTCCAGTTGAACGGTTTCTGTGTTTTCAATCAGAATAGAATTAATCACATTTTCCAGATCTTCTTCGGTTGTTACGCTATCCATTGCTTCTAATGGAATATTAGAAGTTTTTAATCCAATTTTCGGTTTGTCCCCGAACATGGCCTCATATGGAGCCCTTTTTATTCCAGAGTGAAAAGATGTGTTCTTCATAAATTGCAAAAAATCGTTTTCCAACATCCAAGTTGTTAACATGTTGTCCACGTCTTGATTAGCGCGTTCGACGCCACCCTGACTTTGACTGTGACGCGGTTTTCCATGGACCAGTTTTAGTTCAGGCCACAAACTTTTTAATTTTTCAATAATTCTATTGCAAAATTCGCGTCCATTGTCTGATTGCAAAACTACAGGAGCCCCAAAAGTGGTAAGCGACTTCTTCTGCGCGTTTACTTTCAAGTGGTCGCAGAATAACAAATTTTGTTAAGTGATCCTGGTACACCAGGACAAATCTGTATTTACCAACAGCATGCGACTGATAATCGATTAAGTCTACTTGACATCTGGAATTCAGATCATTGAAGATCATCGGTTTTGATATAATTCCCTTCTTTTCCCTTTTTTGTTTCATTTGACATGGAGCGCACAAGTTAATAAAAAGTAAAAATTTCAGTACGCACTATATTCTTGTATTTTTCCTTTGTTTTTTTCATCATGCGATCTCTACCACCATGACCTGCAAGTAAAAAGTGATTTTATTAATTACCTACTCCATATATGACTGAAATTTCGCCTGAATTTGTTTTCAACAAAAATTTTGATTACATCATCACATGATATCGAATTTGCAGTTTCCGATTGAATTGATAAAATTGCTACATCGTTTAATCTATTTTCGGTCATAGTTGAATGTAAGTATGTTTTTATTCGTTTCAAGCATGAGAACGACCGTTCAGAAGAGCAATTGTTGTTGATATTTATATGTTTTTTGTCTTCTTGTGTCAAATACTCTTTAACATGTAACATCTCTTCAATAAAATCATCTGAAATATCCTGTGAATAAATTTTACATAATTTTAATGCTTCATTCTTTATTTCTTCAACTGCTAGTTCGCGAAATTTAAACAGAACGTAAAAAATTTCTAATTCTTTATCGTACATACATTTTCGACGGTCTAATTCCGAAATTAATCGATCCACAATTATAAGAAATACGTTTATTTTGAAATCATCCCTAGCAGCGAACAGAACTTCTTCATTATCGTCGTCTTCATCATAATGTCGCTTCCTTTTTCTGGCACGTTTTTCGCTTGCGGTGTAATTCTGTGTACCATTTAATTTCTTGGCCTCCTATTCATAGATTTTAAAGTTTTCGCGGCAAGATGAAATAAATGAAATCAGGGATTTATACAAATCGATGACCAATCCAATATCTGCGTCTTCCTGCTGTAGTTTTTTACTTACTATATTCATACGATTGAGAACAGTGCTCCAAAAAACAGTCATGAACGCAGTTACTAATCTGGCCATCTTTTTAATTAGTCCCGATGCTTCTGCCTTCGAAATCCCCTTCTCTAAACTGTAATTGGAAATAGCTTCCAGAGTATTGTAAATACATTTCCAAGACTTCATTAAAGCCTTGCAGGCATGATCTCTGCATGACCATCTCGTGGACGACAGACTTTTGGTGTTGTTTTTACATCATTCTTCTTCAATTTCTCCCAACGTACCGTAGATGCCGAAAAGAAATTGTAGATATCTTGTAGAAACGTAAAATAATTTGTTGATTCATTACAACAATTAGCTGCCGACGTACCAACTAGGTTTAGAGAATGAGCTGAACAGGGTATAAATTCCGCATATTTGTTTATATTCTTAATTCTTACTTGGAGGCCGGTATAAAGTCCCGACATGTTCGCAGCATTATCGTACGATTAACCTCTACAATCATCCAAATTAATTTGAAAAGATGCTAAAGTTTCCGATATTATATTATGTTGACCGTCTAAAAGTAAAATTTTATTGGCCGCGTAAAAATTTTCGCATTCAAAAATTTGCTGCCTACGAAAATTTGCCGGCGTAGGCTACAGACTACCTAGCCTATTTAGAAATCCGCCCCTGCCTGCCAGATCACCTGATTTAACACCTCTTGATTTTTTTTGTGGTGCGTTCTTAAGGATAATGTTAACAAATGCATGCAGAAATAGTAGCCAAGAAAACCTTTTAAGATGTAAAGAAAGTGTTAGTAGAAGGGTTAATAAATGTATTGAAGTAGGTGGGGAAATATTTGAACAAATATTACTTTACTTTTATTCATAGATTCAGATTATGCAATCAAAAACATAGGACGCCATTTAAAGAATTGGTCATAACCTTCATATAACCTTGAAAATAAGGTCAAGGTCAAAAAATGTTATCGTCATATGGTTTCTTCCTTCGCACAGAACAACTTTCATTTGGTTCATTTTTATGTAAAATGAATCGTTTTCGAGATAATCGCTTGTCTCACGTTAAATGGACCAGCCTGTATATATATAATACGTTACTCCTTGTTGATTCAGAAAAACATTACTTTGACGCGAGGATCATAGTTGATAAAGTTAGCTGCCGAGTGTCCAGGTGTGTTATCAATAATTAATATCACTTTAAATGCGATGTTGTTAGAGGATCAGTACCGTTCAACTTCCGGGACAAAGTGATTCCGAAACCAGACTTCAAATAAGAAGAAGCAGTAACCCAAGCTTTTCGGTTTGACTTCTAAATTACTGGCAATCCTGATTTGGATTTATTTTTTATAGCTCTGGAGTTTTCAGATCGATACACAATGGTTTCAATTTACAATCGTCAGCAGCGTTTCCACCGTTTTTGTTGCTTTAAATCCTGGAAACACCTCCTTCTTCGCGTCATTTTCTTCCAGAAGTGGCCCGTTTCGTCTACATTGAATATAGTCTGTGAACAATAGCCGCCTTGTTGCATATATTCTTTAAATTGCCAGGAAAAGTAGATGCAGCGACTTTATCTGCACTTGCTGCGTCTGCACTCTGTGCAATATTGTGCCAGTCGCATCTTTTTTTAAAACGACAAAACCAACCATTGCTGGCTAAAAACGTTTCATCTTTTGCTCCGTCACCAACTTGTGTCTTTAGTTCTTCAAAAATCTGTTTGGCAGATTCCATTTCCGCTAATGCAGTTTACGAATTATGATAGAAGTTAACGGCTGAGCATTTTCGAGAACTTTACATTTGTCCTTTATTATTGTATACACAGTAGTATAGGATAAATTGTATTTGTTTGCTAATTCACATGTTTTCAGGCCTTGTTCAAAATTTTTCAAAATCTCATGCTTTATTTCTAATGTCAAGGTTTTGCGTTTTTTTGGAAAATTCGAAGAAACGAATTCTTTCCTTCTCTTTGACATAATAACTAATATGAAAGAAAATGTTAATGTATGTTTAACATAATAAAATACTTACGTTATTCTAAAACACTTAATATCACGTTTTATAATAGGTATGTACTGACTGATTAATCAACTCTCTACGAAGAACTCGCATAAACTGAAGGAGCTAGAAAATTTTATGATTCAATCCGCTATTATATAACTCATATAACTCAATAAATGAAGTGAATCGGGTATATGTTCATATGAACTTTTTTATTACAAATCATCTAAACAACATGCTCCATTAGTACCGGGAGAACTTCATGAAACACCTGTATATCAATTTGGTCGTTGAGAAGGTTTACATTTTTGTTTCTCTTATGTTTGTCAATTTCAAAAGCTTCAAACAAATCCAATTTTAAATATTTTTTCGCATTTATGTAATAGTTTGGTGTTGTCGAAATCTATTAAATGTCCAGTATCAATGCTGTGTTTATAAATATTAGAATTTGGTTTTGTTTTGTGTTCTTGTAATCTTAAGTCCAATCTACGTCCTGTTTGCCCTATACATACATGTACTGTTGCACTCTGTGCAGTTAACATTATATACTCCACAATCTTGGAGAATTTTTTAAGGGTTTTGTATACAAAGGATCCTTTGTCATTGTAATTCTATTTAAAATTGTTGATTATCTTGTTTGTATATTTATTTTATTATCCTAACCAAAAGATATAATTAAGTTCATTAAGGGCCGGTTTATCAATGTCAAGTTAAATCTGTTAGATACGCAACTCATGGATAAACTTGCCTAACAGATAACCTCAGTGAACCGTTTATCCAGCAACTTTCTACCCGACAGGCAGCAAACTACAAGATAGAACATAGATGGTACCCCTGAGTGTTAACATTAGAAACGGAAATGAAACGTAATTGGTGAAATTTGAATAATTGACTTTAGTTTATGAAGTTGATATAAACAGCTGATCGTGTTTTGGAGGTTATCATTCCTGTGTGCTTTCGGTATTGTGCTTTGTTTTCGAAAACCTCTTTTATAATGGAATTCCTACATGAATATTTATTAGACAGCGATAAAGATGAGGATATTGTCCAACTCTTAAATTATAAACGACGACCATATATTATAAAAGAAAGACAAAAGTCAAAACCACTTTGAGGAGTTGGACGACCACGTTTTTTTGTTAGATTTCGGTTAAAAAAGGACACAGTTTTGTCAATCTTGGTTAAAATTAAGACGAGATTATACTATATTAGATTATAGATTATATTATTATTTTTTTTTTAATACTAGATTATTATTTATTTTCTATAACATTTTTATATTCGTTTGCCAAATCCATCAGCAAGTTCTTTTCTGCTGTACTAAAATTTGATGATCTTTTCTTTTTCTTGCTTATCCATCAACACAATTATATTTATTTTTGACGTTATATTTTAATTTCATTGTCATTTCCTTTTACCAAGCAACCAAACTTATGCTCACATGTTTTTGACAATATCTAATAGGTGAACCCTTAACCCTTAAGTACACTTAAGTACTTCAATCTGGTGGGTATCCAAATGTCATATTTATCAATAAGATTACCGATGATTACTATAAACCGGCCCTAAGGCGTTTTTCATTTGAGAGTGGATAATCTAAAGCTCTATTGATCAAGTAGCGAAAACTTGCTATCTTTTGGGAATATGGGTGTGCAGTCATAAGTAATCATAGTTAGGATTGTAGTTTGTTTTCTATACACTGTGTACATAAAGTATGGAATCGATTCGATAAAAAATCGGGGGATATTCTTCCGGAAAAAAAAGGCTTACACATCTATGTTATATTTTTTAACGCGCATTTTTTGAGATAAAATTGAAACGTACAGGTGTCCCAGAATTGAGTTACCATGCCTAAGTTAACATTTTTAAATAGGAACCCCCATTTTTAGTAAAAAATAAGTAATAATATGGATTTGTCTTAATATTGCAATATTTATATTCATTGAATGTTATCGACTGAGATCTGTATTGTAGATGTGTTTGTCATTTTTTATTTGCTAATTCTTTAATCTGTAATAACTTATGTTATTCTTGGGTTTTAATTGAGATTATGTAGTGAAGATTTCCTTGGATAATTAACGTTTGTATTTCCTATTTGGAATGACGTATTCACAGTCTCGTATCGTCTTCTTTTATTACATTCATTTACACTCTACTTTAGTATAAGTAGAGTGTACTTAATGCTAACGTCACAAGAACAAACCTTCTTATGTTTCATAACAACCTTATTAATTAACCTTCTTGGTATTAATAACATTTATACCTACATAGTCATACTTTACAAATCTCTGGTGTGAACCATGGTTTTATATTTAATTTGCTGCCGCTGATGTTTATAGTGTGGCATTTGTAGCAAATTACTCTGTAAACTTAAACGTAATCTTAACTTAATTGTAATCTTAATTTTCTTGCAGATATGTACAGAAAATTTTTGGAGTATCGATACAAGAATAATAGCAAGTTGCAGTGGACAATGTTTGGTTTTGAAGGATTTTTATTAGTAATGGATGCAAAATTGATTGAAGTGATTCTAACGAGTTCAAAAATATTAAATAAATCCCATAGTTATACTTATTTACACAATTGGCTCGGAACTGGTTTATTAACGAGTACTGGCAATAAATGGAAGAAACATAGGAAAATTATAACGCCCGCGTTTCATTTTAAAATCTTAGAAGATTTTATACCGTCTTTTGACACTGCCAGTGATGTTTTAGTAGACGTTTTAAAGAAAGAAATCGGTAAACCATCCACCAATATTTTTCCTTACATCACTTTGTGTATGTTGGATTCGATTTGTGAATCGGCGATGGGTACAACAGTAAATGCTCAAAAAGATGCAGATTCGCTTTACGTTCGTTCAGTAAAACAGATGTGCAGAATAATCGTTGAGAGAACTCTTAGTCCGATGGGACAATTTAATTCGACTTACCAATTTACGAAAAATTACAAACTCGAACGCGAAGCTGTAACTGTTTTACATAATTATACGTATTCCGTTATAAAGAGCAAAAAAGAAGAATTGAGTGAATTAAATGGGGACACAGAAAATTATGACGTGGATGAAATCGGAATGAAACGCAGAAGAGCTTTTCTGGATTTACTTTTGGAATATTCGAAAGACGAACAAAATAGATTATCCGATGAAAATATTAGAGAAGAAGTTGATACGTTTATGTTTGAGGTTATTATTTTTTACTTTTTATGTTTAAGATTGAATATATATTTTTTAATATTTTAAGGGTCATGATACAACTGCAGCTGCAATTTCATTCTGCGTATATTTATTATCAAAAAATCGAGATTGTCAGGTAGGTACTTATTCTGTTAATATGTTATTCAAATAACCAATATCAGCAAACCTGTAGATATGAACAGTTTAAAGAAGTTTATGCCATATATAGATGCCAAATCTACTGAAATTAAGTGTAATTATTTAGGTGACTTGCACCATGATTGTCATACATTCCAGATCAACCAGAAACTTACCACTAGCGTCCATCAAGCAAACGATAATACAAAACAATCCATCAAAATAATTAGATAATAATGTTTTAAATGAATTTTGAAACATTTTGAAAGTTGAAAAGTGTTTGCCTTCAACATCACATTCTAATTCTTTCATAGGTTGTGCAACAACTACATAACAATTGCTTACCAATTTCATCAGACGAATCTGGATCAAACAAAACCTGGTCTACCCTATATAATATTTATACTGTTATAGGCTCTATGGCATCATCAAAGCCAAACAGTAAGGAAAATCAGATAAACTGGAATTTATAAACCTCTTCTTCTTATTGTTTCTCTCTCTTTAGTTGGGTTTGTTCTACTTAATAAGTTCTGCCTCTGAGACATCTCCTGAGAAGTTGACTGCCAAGTGTCTCTTCATCTCTTTGGTAGTTTGCCGGGTACTCTAGGTACTCTCGGACCGGTTATTTGTAAGCACAATTTTCGTAGTCTGTTATCTAGCATTTTACGAACGTAATTGTGCTAAAATCCCTTTGTTTTGTCTTCCCATCTCATACTGTTCTGAACCCCGCATTGATTTCTGATGTTGGTGTTTTTTATTTTGACCAATTCTGTTACTCTTTGTCCTCGCGTATTCAATGCCGTAAGTCATTGTTGGGCGGATGCAAATCTTGTATATCCGCACTTTACTATCAATAAGCATGAATTTGTTCGACCAAACAGTATCTTAAAATCAACTTGTAATTGCACGCTTTGTCGATATGACTTCTCAGGTGCTTTGCGGGATCTGGTGATATGCACACTCAAGTAGGAAAATTCCATGACTTATTCGATGCGGGTGGATCTTGTTAGCTGCCCTGCTACCACCATGTGCTTAATTCTCGAAGTAGAGACAATTATCCTGTGAGTTGACGATTATTGCAACGTCGCGTCATCAACGCAGAATGTTGTGCAGATTATGTTTTGGCTGATTTTATATCCTTGGTTTAAAGTTGTCACTTTCTCGATTTACCTTTTGGAGCCTGGTATGGTGATGTCTTCGGTAAGTTCTTCTCTGACTCTTACTTTAGTTGTGTTGTTAGTGTTTAATTTATGTAGTTATGATGTTTATGCATGTATACATAACATAATAATCTTTTATAAGTCTTCTTTTATAAGTAAATTTTAATCTATTTTATGATGGAGTTTCGAATGCTGATGTTCTGTAACTGCGTCAAAACAGTGTTTTAACAGGTACGCAGTATGGACCCGGAAATTTATAACTTTGGTTTTTTTTTCTAATCATACCTATTATTTTCCAATACCCAGCAAACCTTTCTATCATTATCTTTCTGAATATCTCAATGTAGTTTCTCTTAACATTCTCCTGGCCTTTCTTAACATCTTCTATCTCTGTCATTTACAGCAGAGTCCTTGATCCCGCTTTCTCTTAATGGCATACCTTACATTTCTCAATATCTACTGTTTTTCTCCATTCCTCCCGGTCCTGCGCCATCAGTATCGAGTGACTCGTCAGTTCCACCAACGAAGTTTTTCAGCAGTCCGGTTTGCGTTGCTAGGTGTCTAAAGTAGCTAAGGTATGATCTATTAAACACCTTGATCAATCTGTTTCGAATCGTTTGTTTTGTGTTCCGTCTATGACACTTTGAGTAACCGCCTGTCTAAACCGACCCACATAAAAAGCTTCGGTCTTCATCTTCATCAGGCTTTTTTTTCTTTAATGTCCACGTTTCCTATTGCTATGTGGCGATTGACAAAATTGATTACTTAGCAAACAACACCTTGGTACGTCGAGTAATAGCACGATCTTTCCAATTGGTTACTTTTATTGTAGCCGCTACAACCAAGATTGGTTGTAGTTGATTAGTTGGCTGGAGTTGATGGTTTAGACAAGGTGGCGTTTATTTTGAAACAGTAGTTGTTCTTTGCATATAAATTTTGAATCAACACGACTAGTTAAAGTTATTATATGGATCCATTTTCATCGATATCAAAATTTTAGGTAAATTGAATAAAAACCAGTTTTTATTTTATTTTACTGATGATCGATGTTCTTTATTAAAATGATGATGGTCTAGTTGGGCCGAAACATGTCAAGGTAAAAATTTTAATAAAGAACATCGATCAACAGTAAAATAAAATAAAAACTGTTTTTTATTCAATTTACCTAAAACGACTAGTTAAGTTGATTTGGGGCACCTATTTTCTGAGTATTTTCCACAGTTCTCAACGAATCTACCGAATCGAAGGTCTTCGTGTACTATACGAAGCATAGGTAGGAATAGCCTTCTGCTATGTTCTTTTGCCTTACGGTAATCTGGTGGGTGTTTAATACTTGTTCTCTTGTACTCTCGGCATTATTCTCCTTGTTCTTCCGATATCTGTAGAAGTAAAAATGTTTGCCTTTCATTGATTATGTGCAATAATATCTTGCTTGCTTATCTGTAATTATTGCAGTCTGTTGGTGAGCCTTTCTCAAGAATTGTATAGATTTTGGCAGTGCTCCCTCTACACCTCTGCTATGCGGTATGTTGTATTTCTTCGGAAATTCTCCTTATGCAATCATTCTTGTTTCCTTTACATTTGTATCTAATTAGTTTGTTTAAGTGGTTTGTTCTATGTATTTTTTCTTCATCCTGCAAGTTTGACATAATAATCAACACCGGTCGAGAGTCGTGGACAACAACACGCTGTTTGGTGTTCCGTGTATTTGTTAATTTCCAGAGTTTCTAATTGATTTTAAGTTGAGATTTTCGCTGACCGTGTAGTGCGGTTGATTGTGACTTTTCGTTTGTGAATAATTAGCAATTTTTCAATAAATTTAGTTGTCATATAATCCTTCGGATTTACAATAATATAAAGCATCATGCCGGTGAACAAGTTATATTGTGGGCGGTGCAATAACGAGGTGGGGCGTAATACAACGGGGGTGCAGTGCGAGGTATGTAAAACTTGGTTTCATGCCAAATGCGTGGACCTCGGCAAGGCGTCGGCCGCTGCGCTCTCAGTCGCGGGCGCGTCCTGGAGATGTTCAACTTGCCGCAGTCCTGTAGATCGTCGAGCCTCTCGCCTGTTCCTACCCACCCCCGCTCCTGATGCTGCGGTACCGACATCTGCTGTTACATTGGAGGCTGTTTATGGTATGATTAAGGCTCTAATATGCGTTCGATGAATAGCAGGTACGAAGAGATGGTCGAGTCAATGCAGTTTTGTGGCCAGCGCGTATCCGATTTCGAGGTGTCCATGAAGCGTCTTGATGACCGTCTCAAAATAATCAATAAATTAAATGATGAGAACTTGCACCTAAAAAAACAGGTTGCAGAATTATTGGGACGAGTGGGGAATCCCGAGCAATATTCCCGCCGTAGCAATTTGGAGGTCCAGGGTGTGCCTGAGAAGGATGGCGAGGATCTGGTTGCCGTTGTTGGGTCTCTGAGTGATTTTCTTGGGGTTCCGGTTTCGAGCGTCGATGTGGATGCTGTTCATCGCGTTCCGCATGGTCCAGGCGCCGCGGTCACCGTAGCGCGTGGGCTGACGTCTCCGAAGTCGATCGTGATCCGTTTTTGCAGCCGTCTCAAACGGGACAACTTCTTAGAAGCTGCTAAGCTCAAAAGAAGATCAGCGCCGGCTGGGTCGCCGCCAGGACTTGCGATCAGGAGTGTATCGGCTCGTTGTTTTATCAACGAACATTTAACGCCTGCGAACAAGGTTCTTTTCGCGAGGGCAAGGAGGGTTGCTAAGGAAAAGAATTATAAATATGTATGGACCCGCAACTGTCAAATCTTTGTTCGTAAAAGTGATGATGCTCGTCCTTTGCCTATCAGGTGTGAAGCCGATGTGGACAGGATGTAATCGGTTTTGGCAACACTAAATCGTTCATAAATTTGGTTATATGTTACTGATCACTATGTCTTCAATTGGTTTTTATTATCAAAATGTGCGAGGTCTAAGAACAAAGTTGAAATCCTTTTACACTAACTTATTGAATTCTGATTTTGATCTTATTTGCTTAACCGAGACCTGGTTGCATCCTGGCATACACTCGGCAGAATTGTTTCCGGATCGCTTTAACGTATTCAGGTGCGATCCAGCATACGGCAACGATGGGGATGGTTCGATGGGTGGGGGAGTTTTATTTGGTGTGTCTACTGCTATATCAGCGGTAGCCCGTTCTGACTGGTTTGTGAATCCGGAGGTAGTGAGTGTAACGCTTAGAGCCAGGGGTTCTTCGTTACATGTTTGTTGTGTTTATATCCGTCCAAATGATAATTTAGCATTATATTCATTCATGGATCAGCTTACTGTACTCACACGGCGGTATTCTGGCGACGAATTTCTTATATGTGGCGATTTTAACTTGCCAGAAATTAAATGGGAGATTGATCTCTGCTCTCGTCATTGTGTACCGTCGCCTTGCAGTAGTGCCCGATCTAGTGATTTTCTCGATACTCTATCTGCGGCCTGAATCAATTTAATCACCACCTTAATGCCTTCAACCATACTTTGGATCTCGTTATTACTAATTTTTATTCAATATCTGACATAGCACTGAGCGATACACCTTTAATTCGTGAGGACATATCTCACACTACTTTAGAGTTTTCCTGCACAGTAATCGCACCTCCAAATCTTAAAGATAACTTACCCGCTTATTATAACTACAAAAAAGCAAAATTTGACGTACTCAATTCACATTTTAACGGGATTAACTGGGAAAGAGAGTTGGAGGGTGATGATGTTGATAGTTCTGTAGAAACATTTTACGCTCACTTGCGTCACGGCATTGACAACCATGTTCCAAAAATGCAAAAGCGAGTGAGTGGTTTCCCTGTGTGATTTACGTTCAGTGCTGTGCGGGTGATTAATGGTGATTAATGAAAAGAGGAAGGCGCACAGGAAATGGAAGCGCTATGGAAATCATGTTTATTATCTTACCTTTTCTCTGTTGAGAGGACGAACAAAATTCCTTATTAACCGTGATTATAAAAATTATATTAGGTGCGCAGAAACAAATATAACGCATAATCCCAAGCATTTTTGGTCATTTATAAAACGAAGAAAGGGCAATAATAATATACCGTCTGTGGTTTATTTGGACAACAGCACCGCTTTCGATCCTCGATTTATCTGTTCATTGTTTGCTGTCTTTTTTCACTCTGTGTACTCAGTCCCCCGGGCTGGTGTGGTATCTGGTGTCACGACCGGCTTCAATAGTGCAGATACCATTTGCTTTGATCAGATGGAGGTTGAGGAGGCACTGGGAGGAATTGATGCTTCAAAAGGTCAGGGTCCTGATGGTATACCTGCCATTATAATTAAAGAATGTTACGCATCATTGTCACTTCCTGTAACCATTATTCTGAACAAATCGATTCCATCTGGAGTATTTCCATGTCTTTGGAAGCAGGCACATATAGTTCCTATCTTTAAATCTGGAAACAAAAGTGATGTATCCAACTACAGGCCAATATCTTTATTATCAGTTTTGAGTAAAATTTTTGAAAAACTAATTTATAAACGGCTATTTTTTCTTACTAAAAATAAAATTGATACTAGACAACACGGCTTTTTTGCGGGTCGCTCAGTCGAGAGTAACTTGCTTGAGTACAGTGATTATATTTTTTCTTCTCTTGATCAAGCAATTCAAGTGGATGCCATATACACTGNAGCTTCTTGAAGTGTGGTGGCGCGCCATCTTGTTGGAATAACTGCCGTTGTAATTGAGTTGTGTCAACATTATCGGGATGGAAGGAATGACATCGTTTTGAAAAAATTTAAACATCTCTTTCCACTTAAGGTTTACTCAAATCTTTTGCGGATATTTGGTGTGCGACTTTCTTAGCTAATTTGGATTTTGGGTAGCGCAATACCGACAACTTTGTCTATTTACTTCTCCACTCAATGTAAATGTCCCTTCGTCGAAAAAATTATGTTTTTGACAAAGTCTTCGTCATCGTTGCAAAAACTACGATTCATTGCTCGTGAATCAGGTTTACTTTATGGGAATGATATTTTGCGGGTTTTAAAATTTTATGAACTGTTGATTTACTAATGTCGAAATTAGACCCAATACCAATTAGAACCACGATTTGTTGAACTTCCCTTGCAACATTTAGTAGGCCAGACTTCGAGAAATACTTCGAGAGATGGCCATCCTGTTTAAATTTAGTCACAGCTAGGCTCACCATACTTTGACTAATAAGTTTGCGATCAGGATATGTTGTATTAAAGAGGTCAACTACTTACTAAATCAGTTTTTGACACTTAGGAAATTGTTTAAAATAATTGGTTACCATAGTTACTCATGGCTACTGCTATTTTCATCATGTCAACAAATCTGAAGTAGTTAAACTTTAAAGTAATTTTTCTCGAAAATTTTCTTATGTAAGCAATATTAATATTAACTGTATTAGATTCAGAAAAAAATCTTCTTTCATACTCCGTAATAAAAGTGGGGGATTGCCATTTGAAAAAAATACCGATGACGTCATAACTTGCTTAAAAATGGCGGAAGAAATTTAAAATCTACACCAAACAATTGCAAAAAATTTAAATCTTTTATTGCCTGTATCCGTTTCTTTACCGACACACTGTATATCGGTCAATACTATTTATAACTGAAAAATAGCGGTCAAAGAGGGTTTTGACTGAGAGTGTCAGTCAAAACCAAAAACGAGGTGGGGCGTAATACAACGGGGGTGCAGTGCGAGGTATGTAAAACTTGGTTTCACGCCAAATGCGTCAACTTGCCGCAGTCTTGTAGATCGTCGAGCCTCTCGCCTGTTCCTATCCACGCCTACCGACATCTGCTGTTACTTTGGAGGCTGTTTATGGTATGATTAAGGAGATTCGCTCTGATATGCGTTCGATGAATAGCAGGTACGAAGAGATGGTCGAGTCAATGCAGTTTTGTAGCCAGCGCGTATCCGATTTCGAGGTGTCCATGAAGCGTCTTGATGACCGTCTCAAAATAATCAATAAATTAAATGATGAGAACTTGCACCTAAAAAAACAGGTTGCAGAATTATCGGGACGAGTGGCGGATCTCGAGCAATATTCCCGCCGTAGCAATTTGGAGGTCCAGGGTGTGCCTGAGAAGGATGGCGAGGATCTGGTTGCCGTTGTTGGGTGTCTGACTGATTTTCTTGGGGTTCCGGTTTCGAGCGTCGATGTGGATGCTGTTCATCGCGTTCCGCACGGTCCAGGCGCCGCGGGCACCGTAGCGCGTCGGCTGACGTCTCCGAAGTCGATCGTGATCCGTTTTTGCAGCCGTCTCAAACGGGACAACTTCTTAGCGGCTGCTAAGCTCAAAAGAAGATCAGCGCCGGCTGGGTCGCCGCCAGGACTTGCGATCCGGGGTGTATCGGATCGTTGTTTTATCAACGAACATTTAACGCCTGCGAACAAGGTTCTTTTCGCGAGGGCAAGGAGGGTTGCTAAGGAAAAGAATTATAAATATGTATGGACCCGCAACTGTCAAATCTTTGTTCGTAAAAGTGATGATGCTCTCGTCCTTTGCCTTTCAGGTGTGAAGCCGATGTGGACAGGATGTAATCGGTTTTGGCAACACTAAATCGTTCATAAATTTGATTATATGTTACTGATCACTATGCCTTCAATTGGTTTTTATTATCAAAATGTGCAAGGTCTAACAACAAAGTTGAAATCCTTTTACACTAACTTATTGAATTCTGATTTTGATGTTGTTTGCTTAACCGAGACCTGGTTGCATCCTGGCATACACTCGGCAGAATTGTTTCCGGATCGCTTTAACGTATTCAGGTGCGATAGAGCATACGGCAACGATGGGGATGGTTCGATGGGTGGGGGAGTTTTAATTGGTGTGTCTACTGCTATATCAGCGGTAGCCCGTTCTGACTGGTTTGTGAATCCGGAGGTAGTGAGTGTAACGCTTAGAGCCAGGGGTTCTTCGTTACATGTTTGTTGTGTTTATATCCGTCCAAATGATAATTTAGCATTATATTCATTCATGGATCAGCTTACTGTACTCACACGGCGGTATTCTGGCGACGAATTTCTTATATGTGGCGATTTTAACTTGCCAGAAATTAAATGGGAGATTGATCTCTGCTCTCGTCATTGTGTACCGTCGCTTCCAACGTAGATCCAACGTTGCCTACATCATACAGACCAATTTGCCTGTTAAACATACTTGGTAAAATATTTGAAAAAATATTATGTAACAGACTCCAGGCACATAGAGAGGAACTGGGTAGAATACATCCAAATCAGTATGCCTACAGAAAAGGCAAATCTACTGAAGATGCTATCAATACAGTTGTTGAGGAAGTAAAGAACATTATGTCAAAGTACGTCATATCGATTTTCAGCGACATATCTGGTGCCTTCGATAATTTATGGTGGCCAGCACTTTTCAAAAGATTTAAAGACATAGCACATAGATATAGCACAAAGACATAACTGTCCGACAGCACTCTATAAGACCTTTAGAAGTTACTGTCAGGACAGATATGCAACGATTCAATGTGGACAGAACCAACAAACTACGAAACGAATTACCAAAGGATGTCCACAAGGATCAGTATGCGGCCCGATGTTCTGGGACGTGGTAGTTGAAGACCTGCTGTACTTTCTCGACACCGCTGAACAAGTCACTGCTACCGTTGCGTATGCAGATGACTTATTATTACTGATAGAAGGAAATAGCCGAAAGGAAATTGACAAAATCAAACGAAGCTTTGAAATTGGTGTCGGGATGGTGCGCGGGAAACAAACTATCACTGTCGAAAGAAAAGACAACTTACTCCGTAATGAAAGGGAATTTTAAAGGGGACCCGTCAATTAAAGTACAAGAAACGGTTGTTAAAAGAAGCCAGTGCAGTAGGTACCTTGGTGTCTACCTAGGCGAAACACTTAGCTATACGGAACACATTAACAAAACGTGCGAAGCAGCAACATCAGCGATGCACGCGATAGCAAGTCTGGCAACCAGAACGTACAAGCTTCCGTTGAGCCTAATTACAATTTACATGAAGTCAGTAATGGCCGGAATTTTAACTTATGCTGCCAGCGTCTGGGTTGATAAAGCAGGACAGGTAAAGCCAACCGAAAGATTAAACAGAGCTCAGAGAAGCGTATTGATACGCTTAAGGAAGTTTTGAAAAGAGCAGCAACATGATGGTTTAAGAAAGGAAAAAGCGAGAAAGTTACCAGCCTGCTAGGCAGAGAAGTGTTGAGTAAAAAAGAAATCAATGAAGCCATTACTGACTTATGGCAAGACAGATGGAACAATTCAACAATCGGACGTAGAGTATTCGGGTTTTTTCTCGATATACGACAAAGAATGGAAATGGATCTAGACTTCGATAGTGGTCTTATTCATTTCCTTACAGGTCACGGTTCCTTTCCAGAGTATCTTTATAATAGAAAAATAGCCGCAACAAACATCCGTGAATGCGGAGAAGTGGGAAGCCCGGAACATGTCATCTTTGATTGTATAAATATTGCCACCGTTGAAAGTCAGAGAAATATGCTAAGAGGAAAACCAATATTGGAGATAATAACAAGCGACGACTTGAGCAAACAATTGAAAGTCATAATTAAAACAGTACAAGATAAACATCTAAAACGATACCGACAAGACGAAGTAAACACGAGACCATAACAACTGGTCGATTCCAATGTCTGCAATGTTTTGGATACCGGTTTTACCGAAGAACCGTCATTGCAGACACACATTATGGAAGTCAAGAAATCCCGATTTGAGACAAGCGCAAGCTTTAGTTTTAAGGTACTTTTAATTCTAGTAGAGTAAGAGCATGCTTAGTATGTAAGGGGAAATAGAAATGGCAAAACGAGCTAGATGGTAGGTAACAGTGCGCCTCCACGTTGGCAGGACATGGAAAACGAAGTTTTGGTAACTGTGCAAACAGCAATAAAAATCCAAAACACGGCCAAGCACTGTTACTGCAGTCCTGTAATTTCTAATAGCTTAGAATCGCTTAATGAATGAATTTTTGTTTTTTGTAATTTTTATTTTTTATTTTATTCTTTTATATATATTCTTTTATTTTATTTTATTTCTGCATGTTATAATTAAAGGTAGATAAGAATCAAAGTGCATGTTAAAAATAAGTAGATAGGAATTAATAAAAAAAAACTGCATGTTAAAAAGTAGATAAATAGTATAATCAATAGTGTATATGTATTAACCATAAACAAAGCATGGTACTAATTGGAAATGATAGAGCATGTAATTGATAAATTTTGTTTGCTGACTTTTTTCACTATGTGTACTCAGTCCCCCGGGCTGGTGTGGTATCTGGTGTCACGACCGGCTTCAATAGTGCAGATCCGGTTGCTTTGATCAGATGGAGGTTGAGGAGGCACTGGGAGGAATTGATGCTTCAAAAGGTCAGGGTCCTGATGGTATTCCTGCCATTATAATTAAAGAATGTTACGCATCTTTGTCACTTCCTGTAACCATTATTCTGAACAAATCGATTCAATCTGGAGTTTTTCCATGTCTTTGGAAGCAGGCACATATAGTTTCTATCTTTAAATCTGGCAACAAAAGTGATGTATCCAACTACAGGTCAATATCTTTATTATCAATTTTGAGTAAAATTTTTGAAAAGCTAATTGATAAACGACTATTTTTTCTTACTAAAAATAAAATTGATACTAGACAACACGGCTTTTTTGCGGGTCGCTCGGTCGAGAGTAACTTAAGCAAGTACAGTACTCAATTAGTACTGTACTCAAGCAGTACAGTGATTATATTTTTTCTTCTCTTGATCAAGCAATTCAAGTGGATGCCATATACCATATACACTGACTTCAGTAAGGCTTTCGATCGCGTAGATCACAATCTCCTGTTGTCAAAGCTTCAAATAATGGAAATTGATAACTATTTGTTGCTATTGATTGCTTCTTATATGCGTGATAGAACTCAGGTGGTATCTATTAATGGATATTATTCTGATATAATGTCCGTTCCTTCAGGCGTACCTCAAGGGAGCCATCTTGGCCCCCTTCTTTTTAATATTTACATCAATGACATTTTCACAGTAATAAAACACTCCCAGTGCTTAATGTATGCAGATGATATGAAATTGTTTGCACGAATTTCCTCTCCACTCGACTGCTCGAGAATGCAGCGTGACATTAATGCACTACAACTCTATTGCTATGAAAATTTTATGTCACTTAATCCTATCAAATGTAACGTTATTTCTTTTTCAAGAAGTTCGAATGTCATCAGATATGGTTACAGCTTGGGTGACTATGTTTTACCCAGAGTACCTCAAATTAAAGACCTTGGGGTCACTTTTGACAATAAACTAACATTTAGTGGTCATGTTGATGGAGTAGTTGGAAGGGCGCTGCGAATGTTGGGCTTTGTCATAAGGTCCACAGAATCTTTCAAAAGCGTTAAAGCGGTGAAAGTTTTATATTTTGCTTACGTATTTAGTATACTTAACTTTTGCATTACCATTTGGAACCCGCAGTATCACACTTATATAAACAGAATCGAAAGAATTCAGAAGAAATTTCTAAAGCACTTATCCTATAAATTTAATTTAAACTATAATGATTACGATTCTGCGTGCAGCTCTTTCCAACTTCTTCCACTCCACCAGCGCCGCTTATGTAACGATGCTCTGACATTTTACAAGATTGTCAATAATAGATGTACCTCCTCGGTCTTGTTGGGTTGTGTAAATATACGTATACCACCTCGATCTTTAAGACATGAAACTATTTTTTATACTCCTATTCCGAGGACAAATTTATTTCAAAATTCACCTATGATTCGGATGGCGATTGCTTGCGATCACTTCCATAAAACTGGCAACGGTGTAGATGTTTTTTGTAATTCGTATGGGACATTCAAGCGCTTGATAACTGCCGCTGTGGTACAGAACAGACTGATTTCACATTTTATTTATTTATGTGTATTTTCCTTTTTTTTTCTCATTTTGCCGTGTTATTATGTTTGTTGTTTTATAGAATAATTATTGTTTTTGTTAGTTAATTTATGCGTAATTAACCGCACAATGTGTTAATAATTTATATGTTAATGTAGTGACAATCTTCTGGGTTTGTTCCGTTTTGTGTCCACTAGTATAAAATAAAATAAAAAAAAGAAATAATAATTTCTCGTTTTAGTTCTAATGTGTTCAGTGTGTCGTAGATATCCAGTGATTCTTATTACTTTTGGTGTTCTGAATGTGCAGTTGTCCTTTTCTATCCAAGTTTTGGTGTTGTTCTATAGGGTGTCTTCAGAGTATTCTCATTTTAATATTGTGTCTAGGTAATGTTGCAACTGTTCCGTCACCGGAGCGCATTCATTATTTTGTTAGGATTTTGTTTCTTCAAGTTCTAACAAAAGTTCTTAGTAGTAAACATCATTGAGGAAAGTTGACTTCTCGATTATACAATTTTATCAAATCTGCTACCTCTCACGCATACAACAATGTCCTCCCACAACATTTCTTGAACTTTTTAAAATCTTCACTCTTATTTTTAAAAACGATAATAAAATAACCAGTAGATATCTCTCAAGATAATCCCTGACATCTTTTATTGCTGTCCCAACCTTCTCCACGTATTTTCTATCTTATCAATTTCGTTCTTAATATTTCTAATTATCATCCATCATGACATCTCTCATAATAATCTTTGATATTTCTCTTAAAATCATTCCTACTTTAACTCTATATAAACTCCGATATCCCTATCTTTCCCATCATCTATCAATATCGTTCCCGATATCCTTCAGGATACACACTTATTCCATTACACTGGACAACAGCCAAAAAGTATCTAAAATAAAATCAACAAAACTTTATTATTTTTGGTGCGCTGATTCCGAAAATAATTTTATTTTTGCAATATTAGTTCACGTTTTAGAGATACGTGATGCTACATGACCCTACATAATAAAATATAATAATACTGTAACAGGAAAAAATGCACTTGGTATAGTCGTAGATTCCGCGAGAACACATGATAGTGTTACGTCAGGTATAAATTATGTTGTTTCAGCTATACTTTCTCAGTTGCCAGCCAGCATTCACGTAAGATGTCTCGAAAGTGTGTAAACAGTCCGGATTACTTCTGTTACGTTTGTGGTGAAGTGACTTTTGTGTCTCAGAAGCGGTCTATTACTCCATTGATAAAAACTGCAAATCACCTTTACTTNTAAACACGAGACCATAACAACTGGTCGATTCCAATGTCTGCAATGTTTTGGATACCGGTTTTACCGAAGAACCGTCATTGCAGACACACATTATGGAAGTCAAGAAATCCCGATTTGAGACAAGCGCAAGCTTTAGTTTTAAGGTACTTTTAATTCTAGTAGAGTAAGAGCATGCTTAGTATGTAAGGGGAAATAGAAATGGCAAAACGAGCTAGATGGTAGGTAACAGTGCGCCTCCACGTTGGCAGGACATGGAAAACGAAGTTTTGGTAACTGTGCAAACAGCAATAAAAATCCAAAACACGGCCAAGCACTGTTACTGCAGTTCTGTAATTTCTAATAGCTTAGAATCGCTTAATGAATGAATTTTTGTTTTTTGTAATTTTTTGTTTTATTTCTGCATGTTATAATTAAAGGTAGATAAGAATCAAAGTGCATGTTAAAAATAAGTAGATAGGAATTAATAAAAAAAAACTGCATGTTAAAAAGTAGATAAATAGTATAATCAATAGTGTATATGTATTAACCATAAACAAAGCATGGTACTAATTGGAAATGATAGAGCATGTAATTGATAAATTTTAAGCTAAGTTTTTTTTTGAATTTTGTTTTACTTTGAGTAATTTTGTTTCATTTTGTTATTTCTAGTTTTATTTCCTATAAAAAATGAATTAGTGTTGTCAAATCAATTTTCTTTTTTGTATAAAAAACGGTCTAGTTTTGTTTTCTAGTTGCTAGACTGAAATAAATAAAAGTAAATGAAAAAAAAATGTACCGTCGCCTTGCAGTAGTGCCCGATCTAGTGATTTTCTCGATGCTCTATCCCTCTGCGGCCTGAATCAATTTAATCACCACCTTAATGCCTTCAACCATACTTTGGATCTCGTTATTACTAATTTTTATTCAATATCTGACAGCACTGAGCGATGCACCTTTAATTCGTGAGGACATATCTCACACTACTTTAGAGTTTTCCTGCACAGTAATCGCACCTCCAAATCTTAAAGATAACTTACCCGCTTGTTATAACTACAGAAAAGCAAAATTTGACTTACTCNCTACACCAAGTTTTGCTGCTTTTTGTGTGAATGGGACAGTCGGGCAAAGGCACTACATTACAAGAGACAAGACTGGCCCGTTCGACAATCACTAGAGCCAGGCCAAAAGAATGTACAGCATGTGCCATTGGTAGACTCTAAAAAGATTTTGTTGCCACCACTGCATATTAAATTGGGCCTAATGAAAAATTTTGTCAAGGCACTAAATAGAGATGGGCCAGCTTTTCAATACCTGCGTCAGAAATTCCCAAGGCTAAGTGAATCAAAAGTGAAAGAAGGTATTTTTGTTGGGCCACAGATTCGAAACATTTTGAAGGACGAACAATTTGACAACACCCTAACAGATATTGAAAAAAATGCTTGGAATGACTTTCGCTTGGTGGTCACCAATTTCTTGGGAAACCAAAAAGCTGACAATTACGTTACTCTTGTTAAGAATATGCTGTTATCGTATCAAAAAATGGGTTGTAATATGTCTCTAAAGATACACTTCCTACATTCACACTTGGACTTTTTTCCTGAAAACTGCGGAGCTGTAAGTGATGAACACGGCGAACGTTTTCATCAGGATATATCATATATGGAAAAAAGGTACCAGGGAAAGTGGAATCCTTCCATGCTTGCAGACTACTGCTGGACTCTTGTTAGAGATGCTCCAGAAACTATCTACAAAAGAGTAGCAAAAAGACAGCGCTATAACTAAAGTCTAAAAGTGCAAAAATAGTGTAAAAATACCTATTTCTTTTTTTAGTTTGTTAAAAATAAAATAAAAATGTGTTCTTAAAAACTGCAACTAAGTTTTAAATTTCATTGACATATTTGTATTCAGCACCCCAAAAATGCCTAAAAAACGTACTTTTCAAAGACGATACAGCAAATAAACCAAAATTTGTTGTCCAGTGTTATTAATCTACCTATTATGTATCACTCGTTCTTTATCAACAACTGCGAAATGGAATAACTTCAATATTAAAATAGTTTCGCCATCTAAAATAGCCTGTGGAATGCTGAATTAATTTCGTTTTCTTTTACATAGGAAAAAGCTTTCGCAGAGATTAAAGAAATTTTCGGTGATGATAAAAATAGGAAACCTACCCAAAAGGATCTTCAGGATATGAAATACTTGGAGCTAGTTCTAAAAGAATCCTTACGATTATTTCCTTCCGTACCATTTTACGCTCGCGAGCTTACAGAAGATTTAAAATACGGTATTAACAAAATTACTTTACTTCTTTTTTTAATTTGTTTTTGACTTTTATTAAAAATTTTTCTTGTTTTTATTAAAGGTGAATTAATAATACCGAAAGGAACCACAATGTTACTTTTGGCTTACATTATGCAATTGGATCCAGAGTATTTTCCGAATCCGAAACAATTTAATCCGGAACGTTTTGTAAACAATACAGAAATAAATACATTCTCGTATGTTCCATTTAGCGCGGGACCTAGAAATTGTATTGGTCAAAAATTTGCTATGCTCTCGATGAAATCAACGATATCGAAAATTTTAAAAAATTATGATTTATTTCCCGTCGATCACGAAATGGAAATATCATCTGAAACCGTTCTCACTTCAAAAAATGGTGTTAAAGTGCAAATAAGAAAGAGGATATGGTAACTAATAAAATATAGTATTTATAGTATTTTAAGAAAATGTAGCAATGGAAGATGAATAGAATAATAAAGTTTTTATCATTTATCTCTTATGTCTTTTACATGAAACTTTATCATAACATTTTAAACAAACTCACAAATCAGAGACCACGCAAAGATCTACGCTTCATTATCTATCTAGGGTTAGAGTGCAACTATTTTTAACTTAATTTGTATAACATATTTTTTCTATTTAGTTTATTTATTTCGATATTTTTCATAAACAACAATTTTATAAGATAATTTTCATTTTTATTACGAAATTATTGGGACCTACTTTTTAAATATAAATTGTCGTGTAATTATTGCCATTCGCTCGTCGTTGCTCGTCGCGTAAACATGATTAATCTCAATACGTGCATTCTGCTTGTGGTCTGTGTTTTGACAACAATTTTAGCGTACTGGTTTCGTATTTATTTTAAGTATAGAAGTAAGTTTAATGGGAAAATACCGTCATTACCTATGGTACCAATTATGGGTAGTGGATATATTATTACTACACCACAAGGTAAATTTGATATTTATTTTAAAGAGCTAACTCTTAAGCTAATTGTTAAGTATTTTTCTGAATTATATTCAGAATTCTATAATTTCGGTTTAAATATTTAAGAAACTGCTTAAGCTTATTCAGACATGTGAACCGGTAATCAGATCTTTAAAAATGATGGGCTTTTTATTTCTCTTCCTATTTAGTAGATTTTCAACCTATTTCTCCACACGAGTGTTGGCATTCCACTGGAATTACTTGGGACTTATGTGAAAATCTATCGACTCATAAGGTCGACCTTGTACATCTTTTTCTCGAGTGTCTATTCCTTTCGAATATTGGATATAGATATTCCAGTTTTCTTCTCTTGATGGTGATTATCTCTTCCAAAGCGCTGATTTTTAGCCGTAACCGGTGATTTTAATATTACTCGGGTTTGTTCTCTCTAAATGGCGTGTCCGGTCTGAAACCAGTTATAATAGACATGTTTACAATGAAAACATTTATCTCGTATTTTGTAGTCACGTGAAATATAGTCATTGCAGTAATATAAACACCCTATAGGCTTCCAGATAACAATATGATCCATAGATGAGAATCCTCCTAATAAAGACAAATAGAAAAACATTCAATGACAACTTGCTTGCTATATGCTATACAAAGATTAAAATTTTAACTGGGTTTTCCGTTATAAATGATTAAAAGTAAAATAAAAGAAATGACACCACAGCAGGATAGTGTTACCAGAGTACTTTGTTTTAATTAAGTGTAAATATTCCTGTACTATAAAAATAATAAAAACGAAATAAGCCTAAATATAAAACAAACAATAATAACAAAATAAAAATTCAAAGTAATTTGTCATTTTTCTTACATCATTCACTACATGTAATCGATTAGTATTAAGGAAAAGCAGTTTTTCTGGACTAATTATATTTCTTTTTTAAAACGATCTATTCGGGGTGAACGGTCAAATAAGCACAAGAACAACTTTTTACAATTTGCTAATATATTTCGGTTGTCGAATTACAACCTTCATCAGAGCGAATTACATTTGCTGTTAAAGAGAAAAAAAATTTTCTTAAAATGGTTGAAAAACTTACTTGTTTATGAAGTGGATAAACCAAAAACATTATTGAACACATTACATAGATATTATTACGTTTAATTAAATTAAAACTTGGAATTAAAAGTTAAAATCATTGAGACGAACGAGATACACGTTAAAATTTTACTTTCGTTTTTTCTTTTTTTTGATTCTGAAATTCTAGTTTTATTCGAACAAAACTGGAACAATACGCCCAGCGCATGCGTTAAAATATAAAGAGAAAACTGTAACTGAAATTCAAAATTTAAAATTCAAATTGATGATAAAAGTTAACATAACTAAATTTCAAGTAACCCCAGCGATAAAAATTCACAATCTACACACAAATTTAGATTGTTTAAATTAAATAACATTTTTAAAATATTAATTTGTTAAAAAGTTAAACATTAAGTGTAGGAAAGTGTTATGTAAACGGAAAAAACAAAAAGTCTAGGGGGCCAGCCTATTCTTGCTTTTGTCATTAGAATTCCGTTTTGAAGTTAATTGAGTCATCAGTGTAGTTAATGTAAAGAACTTCTAAGAGGTTTCTGTTATGATAGTTCTTTTCAATGTCCAAAACTTTGACATTATCAAAGTCAAATTTATGTCCTGTGTCTGTGGTATGTTGTGATAGAGCACAGGAGGTTTTTAATAACCTACAATCGCTTTTGTGTTTCGAAATCCTACTTCTTAGCCACTGATTGGTTTGCCCAATGTATTTGCCATTGCATGCCCCACACGAAATGCAATAGATAACATAGTGGATCAGTGCTGTCCTTGACTTTAGTGAAATATTTTTGTAATTTGTTATCGTAACAATCCACAACTTTGATGTTGTCAACATTCTTAAAGACTTTTTTAATTTTACCCGTAAGTTCATTTACGTAAGGAATTTTACGATATTTAACAATCTGTTCAGTTGTGTTTGTTGTTGTATTTAAGATGTTGGTAGAGAATAACAATTTATTAACAAGTTTTGGGGGATACCCATTATTAACAAAGGCATTGCTTAAAAATCTCAAATTTTTATCAAGGAACATCGGATCACTAATATGCATTATTCTATGTTTCATTGTCAAAACTGTTGCTATCTTGTGGCCAAAAGTGTGGTTTGAATGAAAGTTTAAATATCTTCCAGAATAAGTAGGCTTTCTATACCAATCAAAAACGATCGAGTTATCCAAGTTTCTGATGACTTTAGTGTCAAGAAAGGGTAACCCCCCATCGACTTCGTGATCAAGTGTGAATTGTATGCTAGGGTGGAAACTGTTAAATTGATTTAAAATTGCTTCTGCATCGTCGTAAATGACTTGGCCGGAATTGTCAGAGTTAGGTTAACTGAGAACTTGTTCCTTTCCTTCACTGATTCGCTAAAACTGAAATATAACAAAGTTTTTAATAATGTTAAAAAATCTAATTGTAAAAAAATAACCTTACTGTTGACTAAGTCTAGGGGGGAAATCCAGTTCTATAAAGATAACAAAAAATGGTTGGTGAACTTAACAACCACTTTAATTCCCCAGGAAGCTGTGACTCTTTTATCACTTGGACCTAAGTTTCATCTTCCTGTCAATAAACATAATTTTGATTTGAAGAGGTTTTTGATGTTTTTGGAAAACTTAATTAGAGATTTAACGTAGAACAAAAAAACTTAGCTAGAGCTAAAATAACAAACATTATAACCAATTTCCAATCAGACAGGGAAACATATGATGGGTTGCACAACAGAATTTTTTCAATGCTAAAATCCACAAAAAATTACATTAGAGATAATCCTAATATTATCATTACTAAGGCCGATAAAGGGGCAACAACAGTGATAATGGACAAAACTGATTATATAAATAAAGCTATCGCAATGCTTAGTGATAATGAAGTATACAAAGTTATTGAAAAAGACCCATTGAATAACATTCAAAAACAAATTAACACCTTTATTAAATGTATACAATCACAAAAATTCATTAATGACATCGAAGCTAAAAAATTAAAAACATATAATTCAGTCTTGGCCAAAGCGTATTTTCTTCCAAAAATCCATAAGGAAGATAACCCTTTAAGACCTATTATTTCTTCTGTGGGCACCCCTTCCTATGAATTGTCTGGTTACATGGCAAACATACTAAGCTTAGCTTTTAACGACAGAACTGATTATAATATCAAAAACACTTTTCAATTTGTTAACGATTATAACGGTTACAAGCTGCCACGGGATTACATATTGATTTCCCTTGACGTTATCAGCTTATTTACGGTGATTCCTTTGGACTTGGTCAATAAAATTATAGAGGAAAAATGGGATTTAGTAGCGGACCAGTGTGGTTGGGATAAGGACACGTTTTTGTTGGGTTTGAAATTAATCTTTGAAGCTTCAGTCTTTACTTTTAATGGAACAATCTACCGTCAAATTGAAGGAACCCCTATGGGCTCCAAAATCTCTCCGATACTGGCTCTGATAGTGATGGACCACGTCATTGATAACATTTTAAAGAAAAATAACATTAACTTCAGAATTAATTTCACCAAAAAATATGTAGACGATCTATCTAATTTTGGGTGTCCACAAAGACGATGCAGAAGCAATTTTAAATCAATTTAACAGTTTCCACCCTAGCATACAATTCACACTTGATCACGAAGTCCGCGGGGGTTACCCTTTCTTGACACTAAAGTCATCAGAAACTTGGATAACTCGATCGTTTTTGATTGGTATAGAAAGCCTACTTATTCTGGAAGATATTTAAACTTTCATTCAAACCACACTTTTGGCCACAAGNTGGGATTTAGTAGCGGACCAGTGTGGTTGGGATAAGGACACGTTTTTGTTGGGTTTGAAATTAATCTTTGAAGCTTCAGTCTTTACTTTTAATGGAACAATCTACCGTCAAATTGAAGGAACCCGGAATTGATGGACCACGTCATTGATAACATTTTAAAGAAAAATAACATTAACTTCAGAATTAATTTCATCAAAAAATATGTAGACGATCTAATTTTGAGTGTCCACAAAGACGATGCAGAAGCAATTTTAAATCAATTTAACAGTTTAACACTTGATCACGAAGTCGACGGGGGGTTACCCTTTCTTGGCACTAAAGTCATCAGAAACTTGGATAACTCGATCGTTTTTGATTGGTATAGAAAGCCTACTTATTCTGGAAGATATTTAAACTTTCATTCAAACCACACTTTTGGCCACAAGATAGCAACAGTTTTGACAATGAAACATAGAATAATGCATATTAGTGATCCGATGTTCCTTGATAAAAATTTGAGATTTTTAAGCAATGCCTTTGTTAATAATGGGTATCCCCCAAAACTTGTTAATAAATTGTTATTCTCTACCAACATCTTAAATACAACAACAAACACAACTGAACAGATTGTTAAATATCGTAAAATTCCTTACGTAAATGAACTTACGGGTAAAATTAAAAAAGTCTTTAAGAATGTTGACAACATCAAAGTTGTGGATTGTTACGATAACAAATTACAAAAATATTTCACTAAAGTCAAGGACAGCACTGATCCACTATTAAAATCAGGTGTTATCTATTGCATTTCGTGTGGGGAATGCAATGGCAAATACATTGGGCAAACCAATCAGTGGCTAAAAAGTAGGATTTCGAAACACAAAAGCGATTGTAGGTTATTAAAAACCTCCTGTGCTCTATAACAACATACCACAGACACAGGACATAAATTTGACTTTGATAATGTCAAAGTTTTGAACATTGAAAAGAACTATCATAACAGAAACCTCTTAGAGTTAGCTCAATCCATATTATACAGGTGTCGGAGTATTCGAAGTGAACTAAAATAATAATTAATAAAACTACCCTTCGGGGTAGTTTTATTAATAGACAATGTCTGCGAGCCAAAAACGTTCTCGAGACCAGTTATCCCCTCCCGTAAGCGAGGTCACTAAACGATACAACTGGTGCCCACCAGACAAACTAGTTACACAAAACCGATATTATCCGTTATCAACAAATGAAGATTCTATGGATATAATAACTCAGGATAGTCAGAACGAAGATAATGAATCAAAAAATAACAATGGTAGTACGAGTAATAAGGGTAGTTCATCAAAATCGAATGATAGTAAAAAAAGCGGAGATGAGCCGCAATCAAATATACTAAAAATTCCACCTATATTCTTACGCAACGCTACTAACCACAATGAAATAATAAATGACATAAAAGCACTAACAACTGAAACGTTTACTACCGCATATAAAAATACTTACCTCAAAATTAATTTAACAAACGCTAATGATTATCGAACCCTTACGAAGTACTACAAAGAGAATAAAGTAGAATATCATACCTTCCAAGACCCAAATAACAAACCATTATCAGTAGTAATCAGAAACGTACCCATTTCTTTAACTGACAAAGAAATAGAAGATGAATTAAAAATTAAAAAATTACCTATAATCAAAGTAACCCGACTTTTGAACAAAAGTAAGCACCCAATGCCTTTATGCGCGGTGGAACTAACAGCCACAGATAACGCAAAAGAAATATTTAATGTCAATGAAATATTTAAGGCAATAGTTACGGTAGAACCCCGCAAAAGGTCATCACATATCCCACAATGTCACAACTGCCAGAGATATGGCCACACAAAAAATTATTGCGCTCTACAACCAAGGTGTGTTAAATGTGGCGAAGGACACTCATATATTAATTGTAAAAAGAAAGCTCCAGAACCACCTAAATGCGCGAATTGCGGAGATGAACATCCTTCGAATTATAGAGGATGTAAAACTCATAAAGAAATTCAAGAACAACACAACCGATATAACCTCAGACGTCAACAAAATGTAAACCACGATCAACAGAATCAAAGCAACAAACAATATCCACCACGTATCACCCATTNATTTACACTTAATTAAAACAAAGTACTCTGGTAACACTATCCTGCTGTGGTGTTATTTCTTTTATTTTACTTTTAATCATTTATAACGGAAAACCCAGTTAAAATCTTAATCTTTGTATAGCATATAGCAAGCAAGTTGTCATTGAATGTTTATATATATTAGCAAATTGTAAAAAGTTGTTCCTGTGCTTATTTCACCGTTCACCCCGAATAGATCGTTTTAAATTTGCCTCCCACGGTTATCGGTCGAAGATACTTCTTGCCGAATAATTATATTTCTTCCTTCTGAAATAATTATTTCAGCTTTAGAGAATAGCCTCTAGCAAGAAACTGAAGTGCCTTATACGCAAAATTTGTCTTGTACTATTTGTTTAACGTATGGGAAATAATATGCGTGTTCACGCCACAATTTGAGTGGATCTTTATGTCTTGGCAATAGATCTTCTTCCAGGTATCTTTCTATTTCGATTATAGTCCTGGGATTAGAAGTATGGCTTTTATGTTTCATGGTTGATTTTTTTCAGCGGCGATTTGTGCTTTTTTGGCATTTTCTGCGCATTGTTGGTTAACAAATCCAATCAATTTGAATCGCGGATTTAGAAACGTCGAAACAGCTAATGTATTGCACATTTCTATGTTATCAAATCGACTAATCAGCTGAGATTTTATTTTTATACTTATTTCTTAACCATCCTCGATAAATTTTTTTGAAAGTTTTTCGCAAATTGTTTTACACAATTGAATAGTTTAATTAATTAGTTTAATTAGTCCATTTAGTTTGCTGTTTACTCTTTGTTATATTTGTTGCTTTCCTAAAGTGTTCTGCCTTGTCTTATGATTAAGTTTGCCAATGTGAATATCATCATTACTGTCGGGGTTTTCTATATTTTCGGACTTTGTGTTGGAACAAGATTTTGATGTTGTATTAGTATCTGAAACTTGGATATCAGATGATTTTATGCTGACAGCGTGTCACATTCCAAATTATTATTTTATTCACCAACGTAGAATTACAAGCAAACGTGGCGGTGGTGTTGGTATATATGTTACCGGCAATCTGTATAATCCGGTATTCTGTACAATACCTAGACATTTTATAGAATACCTAAAACGTTTAGGTAATGTATGAAATATTATTAATTTTATACTTTGCCTAGGTATTCTATAAAATACCGAATGCGAAGCAGGCAATGTGTGTAAAAGGCGAGAACAGGGAAGGGGGAGACATGTGGCTATGCAGTAAACAAACACGCAGCGACTTGTTTTTGCTTGCATTTCATTATGCTGCGTGCGACAAGGGTGGAAGTGTAGTGTGGTTTCGTTAGTGAATCTAATTCATTAAAATGGCGGCGATGAGAGAAAGATTTTATTCACAGTTGTGTATTAAAAGAAAATCAGCAAATACTAAAAACTGCACGTTTATTGACGATCAACGGTATAAACAATTTTAGAAGAAATAAAAAATGCAAAAACAGCCAATAAGAAGTTACCCCGGGATTATTGGTTATTGAAGCATTATGATTTTATAACTGTTGGTCAAAAACATAGGTTAATATTTCCTGTGAATACCCCAAATAACAATATTATATATTATGTTGCTGATAGTGAATTATTCCAAGTACTTCACGAGGTACATCAAAGTATCGGCCATGGCGGTCGAGACCGTATGCTGAACGAGCTTTCTACACGATACAAGAATATAACTCGCCACGATGTTGAACTATATCTGCAACTTTGCGAACCGTGCCAGCAAAAACAAAAAGGAATAAAAAAAGGGATTGTCGTCAAACCCATACTTTCATCTGAATTTAATTCTCGCTGTCAAGTAGATTTGATTGACTATCAATCTCATCCAGATCGAGAATATAAATTTGTAATGGTCTATCAGGATCATCTCACGAAGTTTGTAATATTAAGAGCACTAAAAACAAAACGCGCAGAGGAAGTAGCTTACAATTTACTGGATATTTTTACATTGATTGGCGCACCAGCGATCCTACAATCAGACAATGGTAGAGAATTCTCAAACCAAATTGTAAGCAGTCTTAAAACGTACTGGCCAACTTTAAAAATTGTACATGGTAAGCCTAGACATTCCCAAAGTCAGGGGAGTGTCGAACGAGCAAACCAGGACATCGAAAATATGCTAACAACTTGGATGCAAGATAGTGACAGTAATCGTTGGAGTGATGGTCTGCGCTTTGTACAACTCATGAAGAATAAAGCATTCCATTCAGGCATCAAAAGAACACCTTACGAAGCTCTTTTTGGATCTAAAGTAAAAGTTGGTATATCTTTACCTCTCGATGATACTCACAACCTGGAGAGTGAAGAGGATCTAGAAAATATGATTAAGTCATCACCAAGTATTCTGATTCTTTCAGAATCTTTAATAGTAGATCGAGTTCGGACACAAAATCAACCTCTAGAGGCTCAACATCAACAAAGCCCCGTCATCGAAAGTTCTGAGATCCGTAATGAAGTTTCGAATGCTCAAAGTGCGTTTGATGAACATGACGATGAACACATGACTATCCAAAGTGCCGAGACTCTTGATGAACTTGTGAATGTTGAAAGTCTTCCTTCTGAGGTACATGGACAACCCTTATATGTTCTGAATTTTGTATCAGAACGTGAGCAATCATTGGATTCCCCACTCTTGTGCTGTGTTTGTACTGAGGGGACAACGGGAACTCTTTCGTGTAGAACATGCAATAGACCCATTCATGCTATTTGTGGTGCTCCGGAGAAAGATATGGCAGAAGGCTATGGTTTTAAAGTTGTTTGCCCATTATGCTTAAAAAACGCTTTAGCTGTACAGAACCGCATCAGTTCCAAAGATAATTTAACAGAGCAAGGTCCGAAAATGCTTAAACTTCTGAAAAAAAAAATTCCCCCTGTGCCATTGGGTACCACTGTAAGAATCCCTGTTCCGGAAGTCGACAGAGGTCGTGGTGATGCTCGCAATATACTAGCTGTAGTCTTACAAAAAACGGATGACGAACTTTATAAAATAGGAACAAAGCAAGGTGTTGTAAAGAATAGGTATTCAAGACAGCAGTTTACAGTTTGTCGTCAAGAACTACTTAAAAAAGAAGATGTCCCTCAAGAAACGACGCTCCGTACAGTTGCGAATCTGCAATAATCTACGGGGACAGGTCAGGGATTTATTAAATGTAGTTGCAAAAAACACTCATGTCTTAAAAGTAAGATTTTATGCACTTCAAAGTGTCATAATAGTTCCGCATGTAAGAATAAATAAATATATTTTTTTACTTACTCAATTCTACGTCTTGTTTTTACACAATTATTTTGTTTCCTAAGTTTTTAATACTTATTACTTGATTACTTATAAGCAAATAACATTATGTTAGTGATCCCAGAAAAATTTTAAGTTTAATGTCATTTAACTGTGATTTTACTATAGTTACAGAAAGGTACTAGGTGCCTTCTTTATACAATAACTTATAGATTATAAAAAAGTTTATTATGTGTAAAAATGGATAAATACAGATCAAAATCTATTTATTTTACACATTGCCAGTCGACCAACAGGTACTCTATGTAATCCCTAGGAATTGTATACATTACCTAGGTAAAGTATCTAATGGACAATAATCTTCTTAATATTTCATACAGTGCCTAGACACCCCAGCTATTTTATAGATTACCTAGGCATTGTATAGAATACCTGAATTATACAGATTGACGGTAACATATACATTAAAACTAATTATAAGTTTCATTGACTTGGTGTTCTCAGTTTTGAGCATTTGGAACAGTTGTGGATTTCAGTCATTTTTAAAAATATCAGGTACTGTATTGGTGCATTGTATAGGCCTCCTTGCTCGGCTTGTAGTGAATTTTTTGATTCGTTTGATGAAACTTTATCTTTGTTCATTCCACAGTGTGATGACTTGATATGTGCTGGAGATATTAATATTGATTTGATGAATCCCAGTCATGGTCACGCAGTTGGTTTTTCAGAGATACTTGAAGGTTATGGTTTGCTGCAGCTTGTTAATGAACCAACTCGCATTACACCTGCTACTGAGACGCTTATTGATGTTGTGGTTACATCTTGTGTTAATGTTTCTGTTTTATCACTTGAGTGTCTTCATGACCTTACTGATCATGAATTGATATATTTTTGCCTTAGTGTTCCTGATGAGGGGAGGAGCCCGGTGATGAGAACCTACAGAGATTTTTCTGCATTTAACTTGAATTTTTTCACGTTAGATCTTCAATCACAGCCGTTTGACCTTGTGTATGGAATTGATGATGTTGAAGTGAAATTACAGTACTTTAACCATTTAATTCTAGCATTATTCGATGCTCATGTACCTGTAAAGACGGTGAGGCTTAGCAAAAAATCTGCCCCCTGGCTTACTCCCCTGCTTGGAGACATGATTAAGTTTAGAGATCGTCTTTACAGCAAGTACAAAAAGTCTAAAATTGAACTAGCACTTAATGAATACAAATCTTTTAGAAAACATGTTGCTTGCGCAATAAAGACCGAGCAGAAGGCGTACTATGAATCATCTTTTAAAAATAAAAGTTCTAGGGATCTCTGGAAATCACTAAGGCATCTGAATGTTATCAAATCAAAAGAGCAGGTACTTCCACAACATTTGAATGACGTTAAAGGCATTAATGATAATTTTTCGCAAGCTGCTGAAAACTCAATGATCACTGATCCAAACTTAATTCAGGCTTATACTACTACGAAAAAGTCTACCTTTAATGAATTGTTTGCTTTTGTGCCTATCTCGGAGCATATTGTAGCGGGCCATTTATTGAATATCAA
>NW_019281170.1:9833-32450 GCF_000648695.1 Onthophagus taurus
GCGATGACGGATTCTAGTACTTAGAGGAACTTAACGGTGTTTACAGTTTAGAATGTAATATTTGCGGAGCCACATATATTGGCGAAACAGGGAGAGCCCTAAAAACAAGAATTAGAGAACATTTAATAAAACCCAACTCTAATTTTGGTAAACACCTATCTCTGCACAACCACACTTTTGATATTAAAGAAAATGTAACACTGATACATAAACAAAATAAAGGCCACAAACTTGAGCTTTTAGAGAGCTATGAAATAGACAAATTCATAAAAACTAATACAAGACTTGAGTGCCTTAATGACCAGGTCCTCCCCTTAAAGCCACCCTTATACAAATGCCTCAATAACCCATTTCCCCAAAATACCGAACTCATAAAAAGTGGTTACCTCTTGCAATTTCTCAACCATTTTATTTTATTTTTGTAAGTTTTCATGTATTAAAGCTTCAACATCCATTTTGTATCAAAGAGGAGAGCGGAGAAAACAAACTTGCTTGAACGCGCCGCTATCCTCTCTTATGACCACACTGCTACTTGGCGCCGCGCCGCACCACTATGTTCTACTCATTTGGATATGTATAGTTTGTTTTCGCCGCTTTCCTCACCGCTCTGCTCGCCGCTTTGCTCGTCGCGTCAGTATGTGTTTAGCCTTACGAATTCATAGAGATTTCTGAATGGGCTACACGTTGTCAGTTTTCCGTAATCGCTAAGTCAATCTTAAAAACACTTCTAGAGAAAAATGTCTTTCTTTGTCGTAATTGCACATTTTTGCCATGCAGTTGCATCAAATTCAAAACATTGAAAATAAATCATCACACGCTCTATCATATGCTTCTGCGTTAGTAAATGACATGTTTACAGTTATCATGGTTATGTGATTTGTTTTTGTCAATGAGGTAACTGGATCCGTTTGATGGCACTCGAGTTTTTAACATTTTCTTCGATAATTCGAGAACGGGTGGCGATATCGAGATACGGTTTTCACTAAAATTTGGCAAATTTTAAGGTGACTAAGGATCTATGAAGTAAATAGTATCGTTCCATTTAACTTTTCTTCAAAAATCACAAAAATATGTAACCGCTGCAGATAACGACCTCTAGCTTATATATTATAGACCGCTTAAACCAAGCGGTCTTACTACTCTTTTAAAAGAGCATGAAATGCTCTTTCAAACAAGACCAAAAATATTCAAATCGGTTGAATGGTCCAGGAGATATTAAGATGTAAACATTTGAAAACGCATTGCCTCTCTCTCTCTTATTATGACAAATATGAGAAATATCGCGGTCGAATTACGAACTTCAAAATAATTTCCAGCTATTTCTCTTGGTCACTTTGCTTATAAGGATTTTTTTCCCAAACCTCTAGGCCTTAACGTTCTAGAGATACAGCCCGTACGCTTAACGGGACACCCTGTATATTGACAATTTCGTTAATNTTTTGGTCTTATAATCATATGCCAAGTTTCATAAAGCTAGCTAATTGCTAATACCAAAATAATATTTTCGATCGGGTTTTCTTACCGCTCGGACCACTGTGTTCCGGTACTATTAAGCTATGTTGCATTTTATGTGGGACAGTGCAAGTGCATAGTAGTTTCGTAACTATGCTTACTGCATTCATATATTGTAAGTTATATTCACCGCGTACCCACATTTATATCGTTCGTTATTTATTTGGTCGACTGTAAAAACTGTAAAATCGACGCGTTTTGGCTCATGACGATATCTCTCATTACTTATGACGCGTATCGTTTAATATAATATACACATATTGACAATTTCGTTAATAAAGTAATATTTAAATAAATATTAATTTAATTTAAATAATTTCCTATTCTTATACACAAAGTTCTTGATACTATAAACCATTTATACCTTTTCATCCAAAACTCATTTTCAATTTTTAAAAAGTTGATTTAAAATAAAAGATTTATTATAATACAATCAATAATAAAAACATTTAAAATAACAACACCTTTACATATTATAACTAACCTGTTTAAGTTGCTCAGCCAACGAAGCAGGTGGTCCCAATCCAATATTAACATTTTTATTTGCACTTCCCCAAGGATCCGGACTCCCTTGTTGCCCAACACTCGATTCTTTTTGTACTCTCGCATATATCACACTACTACTACTGCTACTATGATTTTGTCCCGAAGCTGTATACGAAGAATATTGCGCCGAATTATAATTCGCCGATTGCGTTATACACTGTACATAATTTGTATTTAAAGTAGTCGGGCGAATAATAGAAGTAGGCTTTTCCATTGAAGTTTGCGAATAACCCGGATCTGTTAATTCATCCCCCGAATTGTAACTTTCATCTAAACCATAATCGGAACTACTATTACTTAACGAACCTTTTTTGGCGCTTGGAAGTTGTCTATTTGCTAAAGCGCCACGATTCGCTAATTCCGCTTTACTTTTATTAGCCGAAATATCTAGGAGTTCGTGTTGTGGGACCGCGCTATCTAATTCCTCTTTAATGGGAAGTTTTCTTTCGACTGTTGATGTTTTATCATCGTCGCATGGACTTACATCGGAAACTTCGGTGTCGGAAAAATCGGTATCGAGGCATTGAAGTAATGGTTTTGGGGGTTGTCTGCGTGTCATTTGTGGTGTGATTTGTTTTAAAGAGACGCTATCGTAAGGAAGTCCGATTGTAATCCCAGCTTTTTTTTGGGTGTCTAATAAGTCTTGTTCTAAAGCGATTATGCGATCTTTTAAGTTTTTAACTAAAGCGTTATATTCGGTATCTTTTTCTTGTAATAATTGTTGATAAAAATCCTCGCGATGAATCATATCGAGTTCGCGTTGTTGGAATTCGCGAACTAATTGTTTCGCCCTGCTGTATTTCTTTTCTAAATTGACGTATTGATTTTGAGATTGTTCCAACATGTTTTGATACGTAATTATTTCTTTTCTCGATGCCGTTAACGTCCGTTCCGTTTCCTTTAATTTTTGATTAGCCTGCTCAAGTTTTTCACTTTCATCCGTTTTCATTCCGTTTTGTTCCATAAGCTAAAAATAATTAATTTTAAAAATTTAATTCATTAACTTAACACAATAAACATTTATAACAAACACAACGGACATTTATACTTCCGTTAATAGCTTTGAGAAGACAATACAAGGAAGAATCCAGTTGAAAGGGTACAAAAAGAAAACATTTTGTTTTACAAACCTTCGTTTTTAGCTTAGCAACTTCGAGTTCCGTCAGGTTGAGCTTTCGTTGGCTCTTCACCAAAAAAAAGAACAAAAAAATTCAACATCAACCACATACCAAGCAAAAAAAACACAAAAAAGAACTCGCATAAACCCATCTATGTGAAGTTAGCCCCCATTTAAATAGGATTTTACACATATTATGTTTTGAAATATTTTGATTGAAACATTCAATTCGTCCGAGTTCGTTCGATTGACCAAAGTCAAATCAAATCTGACACAGCAAGTTAAAATTAACCAAGTTAATCAATCATGTGAAACCTCCAATACCAAAAGATGACACCATCAGCGACGATGATCACACAACTCGGCGGGGCCTTTCTATTCCTCACAGCCCATGTCCAGTGACCAAGCAAAGCCAACCAAGCAGTAAGAAACCAAGAGTATTGGTTTTAAGCGAAAAATTCCCGGAAAACCATCTTCCCAACTATGACGTCCTTACGATTTGTAAGCCAAATGCCACTTTGGAGAACACACTGGCAGATACAAACAATTTATGCAATAATTTCAATAAACACGACGTTTTAGTAATTATTGGAGGGGGTGGTAACGATTTGCTTTCTAATAAGTCTATTCGTCCACATGTATATGAAAAATTTAATAATTTATGTAATCTGTGTGATGGACCAAGAAAATCTTAGAATGGTACCCTATAGACAAAAAGAGAAGAAAAGGAAGACCAACTACCAGCTGGGAAGATGAGTTTAAGAGGAGCTGTGGAGGAGTAACATGGCACAGGGTAGCTTGGGGCGGACAAGAATGGAAGAAAATGAAGGAGATATACAAGGAAGTATGGCTTTACACGGACTAATATCAAGAGCATACGAACTCACAATCAGTCCCATTATGGGAATGCCACAGTTAACACTGAAAAAGTCAACAAAACAAAAAGGAGCGAAGATGAAATTTTAATTTGTTAAATTTTTGATATTAATTTGCTAAAGTATGATTTTGATTTCTTAAATTTTGATTTTGATTTTTATTTGTTAAATTGTAAAAAGTTTATAAGAGTTGTTTCTTTTGTTGGTGACAATAAATGACTATCTATCTATCTAATCTGTGTAATGTTCTCTATTTATCAATCCCCTCCCTTCTGGAACAACCTGTACTAAACAAGAGGATTTTTGAATCAAATTTATTAATAAACTACTCTNTATCTATCTATCTAATCTGTGTAATGTTCTCTATTTATCAATCCCCTTCTGGAACAACCGTCCTGTACTAAACAAGAGGATTTTTGAATCAAATTGCAACCTATTAATAAACTACTCTAAAGAGGGATGTGCATACATTGAGATTAATTCCTTGATAGATAGGAATGACAAAACGCGACATAGTTTGCACCTCACGATCGGTAGCAAGCGTAAAGCGCCCTTCACACGATCAATATACAGGTGTATCTGAATGACATGCCCAAAATTTAGGGGGTGATTCTTTAGGCAATTTTAAGGGTACTTTGATATATGAACCATGGGCGACTTGGGTTCCCCTAAGGAGCTACACCCCTCCAAAAATGGCGGAAAATTTTGGTTTAATTTTTTTTTCTCAAAAACCATAAACGCTAGGAAAATNTATCTAATCTGTGTAATGTTCTCAATTTATCAATCCCCTCCCTTCTGGAACAACCTGTACTAAACAAGAGGATTTTTGAATCAAATTTATTAATAAACTACTCTAAAGAGGGATGTGCATACATTGAGATTAATTCCTTGATAGATAGGAATGACAAAACGCGACATAGTTTGCACCTCACTCAATAAAACATTGTCAATATAGTCAATAAATATTGACAAACTATAATTGCCTCAGACTATCAATATTTATTGACAATCTACTTAGTTTTGCATTGACAGTCAAAGATGTCATGTAATGTTTGCATGTGTTAATGAACCATCCGGGGAGTTATAGTTCGTTTTTTTTCTATAATATTATCTGTTTTTTATTTAAATCAATTGTCATTGCCAAATTTTTATAAAAAAACGGTCTGTACCACCCTAGATACCATGTTCTATGACCACGCTTTATAATATTTTCCACTAAATAATAAGTAAGGTTGTGTATATTCTAAACGAAGTTGTCACTGATTGTCACTTTAAAGACGAAGCCACTAATCTCTCGTCACTNTTGTACTTTCAACCTATCCTTCTAAACTACTAAACGTAACCACCCCCTTTACATTTTTGCTAAAATTTTTTTATGCAAAAAAAAATTACATAGGTAGATGAAAGTATCCTAAAACTTTTTTGTCTCTCTAAAATTTTTCCAAAAACGACTAATTTTTGAGAAAAAAAAATAATAAAGCAAACACTGCCCGTTAAACAACGGAATTCTCTATCAAAAGTTGGAATGAATTTTTAATGAAAAAAACTTAGTAGGCTTTGCAATCTTTGTCAGAAATATTTTTGACGTTTAAATGTCAGTGGTTTTCTTACTATTATTATTGTTTTTCAAATTAATTTTTGAATAAAGTTCTATTTCACTCGACGTTTCAAAATTTTAAATAAATGTCAGTGGTTTTCTTACTATTATTATTGTTTTTCAAATTAATTTTTGAATAAAGTTCTATCCCACTCGACGTTTCAAAATTTTAAATAAAACAATAATAATATAGCTCTCCCAACCAATCATTGTCCCCGGAAAATATGCGAACTAAACTCGGACGAAAATATTTCGGCCAATCAACGTTCAGAATTTAAAAAAATACACTCTGAATTAAAAGTTGTTTGTTTCATCTGACGGCTAGCTACATAACCTCGTTTTTTGCTTGACATCCGCCTTTTCCATTTTCTATATATTTCACGATTTTTTTGAGAAAAATCAGTTCTTTTTAGAACTACGCTATGGATATCCCTCCTANGTCAGTGTGATATATTTATTTCAAAACATGATAAAACAAAACTCCCTGTTAATTTTGCCAACTTTACAACAATTTCACAGGTATTATAGAAAAAAAAGAACTATAATAGCACTTTCGTCCATTAAAGTATATCTGTCTGTATTCATTATTACGCGAAATAATCCGTAATATAATCCTACTAACGTAGGATTATCAATATCTCCCTCAGACTGTCAATATTTATTGTCAATATATCAAATATTTTCGTTTTCGCCCTACCATCCCATCATATTTTTAATATTGACAATATGTCAATCTTACTTATGCACTTTGAAAATGTGTTGAAAACTGAGAGTTGTCAACTGCACTACACTTGCTACACTAGGAGTATTTATAGCAAGTGTACCAAACACAGCTATTGTTCCTAGATTCCTTGGCAGCCGTTGCCCCCTTTCCATATGATATAGTTGATCTTTCGAGTGAGGTTGATTTTGAGATAGCAGGACTTAACTACCAACAGTATATCGTTCACCTCTTGGTAATTTTCAAATATTTTTAAACAGAATACATGCCGTACTCTCTAAACTTCTAAACTAAGCTACAGCTTAGTTTAATTTATTATAATTACTGGTGATTTTAATGTTCGCTTCGAGCGTGATAAGAAGAGGCACGCTTATGATGCAGCCTCTACGAAACTTATGGGTTGAGCAGTTGTGTTGATTAGTGCACACGTGACGGTTCTTGTTTGGATAATGTATTTACTAACATGAATAGTAGCCTATTTACAGTTTCAATTATAGATCCGTCATCTCTTTTCAATGTAATTTTTCGGACGTGTCCCCACGTTGTAGAACCCGCGTTTCTTATAGACCGATAACCATCGTGCGTTGGGTTGGGTTAACTTCTGATCAGGTTAACTTTGGCTTTATTGATGACATTAAATTGCATGTAAACGAAAAGTTTTCCCTCCGATTTCTATTTTTAATTTTCGTCAATGACCTATCCAAAATCATTCCGAGGGATTCAGGTATGATTATCTTTGCTGATGATACAGTAGACGAGTGCTCAAATATCTGGGTATCTACCTTGACTCGGGTCTTACATGGGAATCACATGTTTCGTATTTAATAAAAAAAAACTGAATACCGCCATTTTTGCAATTTNAAGCCTTTATACAAGAAGCTGTCGCTGAAATTACGCCAAACTACTGGCAGAAGTATTGCGATAATGCACGAAAGATAAGGGAGGAGTTCTGGGAAAAAGACGGCCTCTTGGATGATGTACTTGAGGAAATGACATTCACCGTCAATAGAGATTCTTCTAGCGAAGAATCTATCTATTCATCATCAACGGATGATGAATGTTAATGCTTTTAAATAATAATAATAAAATTTATTTAGAAAGAAAATAATATTTTTACAATACAGGTTTACGGAATAATAATCGACTTATTCCGAAAGCTTGGATTAGAAATAAATAAATTTTATGCCATTAATGTTTACTTATTGAACCGAAACTATTGAAATGGTGATTATATCAAACTTTATTTTTCCTATGTTTTTTTTCAATTATATAATGCAAATGAAAACTTAATTTATATTCATTGTATCAAACGCAAAAAAAGAAATCTAATTTACCGCCCATATACTTTTGCCTCTGAATGTACCTGCAGCGACATGTCAAATTCCCCAGGGACAATGATTGCTTGGGAGAGCCCTATTATAAGCTAAACATATTTCCCAAATTTCATTTTCTTGGTGTTAATGGTTTTCGGGAAAAATAAAATAAACCAAAATTTTTCGCCATTTTTGAAGGGGCGTAGCTCCGCAGGGGAGTCGAAATCGCTGATAGTTTATATGAGAAAGTACCCTTAAAATTGCCTAAAGAATCACCCCCTGAAGTTTGGGCACGTCATTCAGATACACCTGTATATTGTCACTATGGCCAATAAATATTGACAAACTATAATTGCCTCAGACTATCAATATTTATTGACAATCTACTTAGTTTTGCATTGACAGTCAAAGATGTCATGTCATGTTTGCATGTGTTAATGAACCATCCGGGGAGTTAATAGCACCTTCGTCCATTAAAGTATATCTGTCTGTATTCATTATTACGCGAAATAATCCGTAATATAATCCTACTAAGGTAGGATTATCAATATCTCCCTCAGACTGTCAATATTTATTGTCAATATATCAAATATTTTCGTTTTCGTCAAACCATCCCATCATATTTTTAATATTGACAATATGTCAATCTTTCTACTCACACGTTAAATAATATTGTCAATACTCAGATATTGACAATATATATTGATCGTGTGAAGGGCGCTTAAAGTGTTCAAACGTGTAGCCAATTTTATAGTTAATCTCTATACGACGCAACATAAACTATCGTAATCTAACAACTATTACCCATAGTCCAACGCACTCGTACACGTCGAATATAGTTCCTAGATTCCTTGGCAACCGTTGCCCCCTTTCCATATGATATAGTTGATCTTTCGAGTGAGGTTGATTTTGAAACAGCAGGAATTAACTACCGACAGTCGTTCACCTCTTAGTAATTTTCAAATATTTTTAAACAGAATACATGACGTACTCTCTAAACTAAGCTACAGCAAATTTATTATAATTACTGGTGATTTTAATGTTCGCTTCGAGCGTGATACAAGGAAGCATGCTTATGATGCGGCCTCTGCGAATCTTATGGGTTGAGCAGTTGTTTTGATCAGTGCACATGTGAGGGTTCTTGTTTGGATGATGCATTTACTAACATGGATAGTAGCCTATTTACAGTTTCAGTTATAGATCCGTCGATTTCTGATCATTTAGCCATCCCCACGTTGTAGAACCTGCGTTTCTTATAGACCGATAACCATCGTGGGTTGGGTTGGGTTAACTTTTGACCAGGTTAACTTTGGCTTTATTGATGACATTAATTTGCATGTAAACGAAAAGTTTTCCTTATTTATAAACCAATTTTTTACTGAAAAGGCCATGAGAAAAAAGTTTGCTTGTCGCATGTTATTGCTTTGTCATATTGAATCAAACAATATGTTAAATTCGGGACAGTTTGGCTTTAGAAGAAACAAATCAACGACAAATGTCGTTCAAGCTCTGGCTCGGATTGCTCAAGATTGTTTTGAAGCCAACAATTATTTACAAGCCGCATTTGACGATCTAACAAAGGCGTTTGACTGCGTCAAGCTTATAGAATGGTATTTGACTAATAGACTTTAACATGTCTCCTTTTGTGGGCAAGATTCTAGCCGTTTACCAATTATACATAGTGTTCCTCTCATTTCTATTTTTAATTTTCGTCAATGACCTACCCAAAATCATTCCGAGGGATTCAGGTATGATTATCTTTGCTGATGATACAGTAGACGAGTGGTGAAATATTTGGGAATCTACATTGACTCGGGTCTTACATGGGAATCACATGTTTCGTATTTAATAAAAAAAAACTGAATACCGCCATTTTTGCAATTTGCATTCGATGTACTGATGAGCACATATTATGATTATTTCTTTAGTCATGCCACCTACGCCTTATTAGCTTGGGGTTATTCTGCCCATACTGATAGAGGTTTTGGAGTCCAGAGAAGATGCGTCAGAGCGATGACAAACTTGGGATTCCAGGTTTACTGTACAGATAAATTTATTAAATTTCGAATGTTAATAATTCCTTGCCTTTACATCTTCCACTGCCTTCTGTACATTAAAAAGAACATCATCCAATATAAAACGGTGGAACAGATATACGACAACTATCGGATAGTTACCAAATATCCGACTTTGGCCTGATATTAAAAATCTGTTACTTAGTACTCCACACTTCACAGGAATTACTATCTCTTTTAGGTGTTGGACACTGCAGATAATAATCAAGTTCAATCCCAATAGGACTTTTTTATTGTATATAACTTTATTTATATCAGATTTGTCATTAGCAACCTTATTGTAACAATCCCAATAGGATATATAAAATTTCTTGTTGCAGTTTCGTCTAGTTTTCTTCTCTTCGCTTATAATTCATCATCACATTTATTACTAACAGAACTGTCGCTGTTATCACTTTCGATTATTAATTAAAGTATCCTCTTTTTAATGCAACAAACCGTTTTGAAAAATCACTTTTAGTTCTATATAAATAAATTTTTGAAATAATCGACAATTTTTTCGAATTTTGCAATTTTCGCCGATTAAGTTTTAAAAATTCGTATAAAATCCATTTCTTGGAATACAAGTATGAAAATTTCCCAAAGTGTTAATAAAATTGTCCTCTTTCCAATAAACCAACCCGTTTTGAAAAATAACTTTTAGTTTTAGAGAAAACAAGTTTTGAAATTTTGATAAAATTTTCGATCTTGCAATTTTCATCGATAATTTTCAAAATTCGCTATAAAATTCATTTCTTGAAGGATCCTTGTGGAAATATCATCAATTATTAATTAAAGAATCCTCTTTTTAATGCAACAAGCCGTTTTGAAAAATCACTTTTAGTTCTAGAGAAATAAATTTTTGAAATAATCGACAATTTTTTCGAATTTTGCAATTTTCGCCGATTAAGTTTTAAAAATTCGTATAAAATCCATTTCTTGGAATACAAGTATGAAAATTTCCCAAAGTGTTAATAAAATTGTCCTCTTTCCAATAAACCAACCCGTTTTGAAAAATAACTTTTAGTTTTTAAGAAAACAATATTTGAAGTTTTGATAAAATTCATTTCTTGACGGATCCTTGTGGAAATATCGCCAATTATTAATTAAAGTATCCTCTTCTTAGAGTTGCTTCGTGAGTTAAATCAGCATTAAAAAAGTTCATTTTGTATCTTGGATCCAAATAAGTTGACATACCTTATCAGCTTTCTTATTAATTTCATATTTATTCAAATATTGCAATAATGTGGCAATGTAGGGTATTACTTCAGAAATGCAGCAGAAGTTGTAACCATAATGGTCGGATAGATATGCCGGATAACCGGATATCCGGCCGAAGGGGATGCCGATTTTTGTTTGATTTTGCCGTAATTTTTATATAATTATACATGTATCTGACTTATGAAAATTATGTAAATGATATTATCGTCAATAAAGTATTATTATCATTATTGAAACTGGCGAGTCTTAGATCTTGGTCATTCAATAAATCGTTTATGAGTTATGATTGATTAACTTTCTGAATGTGATATTGTTATAGTTCTCTTGTTATAATCAAAATACTATACATACTATACTGGGTGTTAACTTCACATAGGTCATAAACCCAATTTTTAACTTAAAAATCCAAACATAATTTCATTTATTGAATTAATTCATATTTTTTTAAATAAATTAATATAGTTTGGACTCACTTTTCATTTTCTATATATAAAAAAGACAAAGATGCATTAAATATAACAATTTTAAAACATACCTCTTGAAGTAGCAATCTCAACGATTCCACATCGCTTGTCTCATGTATATCAGGCTCAAAAACGCTATCGTTGTGCGTTAAAGGACTCACTGGGCCATCTGAAACGCTACTATTTGCAGAACCTAAATCAAAAATTTAATTACATAACGAAATTAATACAACACTAAAAATATTACCCATTAAAGGTAAAGTACTAGCATCGCTACTTTGTTGTTCAGCCTCTAAAGCTCTTTGTCTCCTTTCTTCCCTTTCTTTATCAGCTTGTAAACTTTGCCTAATTAATTGAGCAACTTCACTATTTTCTGGATCGCGTTCCCTTCCAATACTAAATCGAACTAAACCGGAAGTGTTCCTTAAAACGCTCGCCGCATAAGCTTGAGTTACCCCAACTAAACTTTTACCATCAACTTCGATAATTTGATCGTTAACTTGTATTCGGCCATCTCTAGCTGCCGCCCCGTTTGAGGTTATCGTTTTAACGAAAATCCCAAGTTTTTCCAACCCGGCATCCGCACCAACACCCATCCCTATGATACTCAAACCTAATCCTTCCGGTCCTTTAATTAATTCAACCGGAAATACGTCCATTTTTTCTACGCGCTTTTCTAATTCATATTCAGCACTTGCAGCGACCGGATCGACGTCTTCGTTTCTACGATCGTAATCGTTTATGCTGAATGTTGAGTAAACTTTCATGGGATCCGTGGAGAAACAGACTTTTGACGATTTCGGGACGTAATTTGGATAATCGAGGTCGTCGTCTTCGTCTTGTTGTGGTAAACCGGGGACTTCCATCCAAAAATGGCCGTCTTCGTAGTAATGAACGCCATGTTCGCTTCCGATTATTCGTTTTGGTACGGGAACAAAATCTGAATCTACATTATTTCCTTCCGAAATACTAGTAACAGAATCTAACACATCAAAAAGAAATTTTAATTTTAAATGAATTATTAATAACAAATAATTTAATTACCAATTAATCCAGAATCTGACGCAACGCTTGAATCCATTTTTGAATTACAAGTAACATCCTGTATTGAAACGTCAATACTCGATGTGGATTCGTTCATAACCGAATTATTTATGAAATTATTTTTTTCATAATGTTTAGCGGCTTTATTAACGACGGCGTATTCGACGATGGGTTCGGTGTTCATCGAGTCTTCTTGTAACGACGGTGGCCCCATGCTGTCGTTTAACGAAGGTGGCCCCATCATTGAACTATCGTGCATAGAACTGGATAAATCTGGCTGCCAATGACGATCTTCTTGGTGTAATAATCTAACTACTTCTTGAGCTTCTTCGTCTGAGAGAAGATCTTGTCTATAAAAATATTGAGGAATTTTTAGTTAATTCATTTTTTATTTATTTAGGAACATTAATTGTACAAACAAAACAAGTCCAAAACTAGATTATTTACAAAAATTTGATTATGTAATAAATTTGTATAAATTTATTACTTGTTTGGAATAATTAACATGAAGGTTTTCATCCAGAATATTATGATTTTTTAAGATAATTCATTGCAAAGAAATTTGTACAACTGTACAAGGAATATTTGTAGCGTATAATAAATGAGTTTTTGTAATTCGCTACGGTAATGGAAGCTATAACAGTACTCAAACGGGTGCTGTAATGAGACTCCTTAGAGCATCCGATGCTGTAATGAGATTTTAGTAACATTTTATGGAACCAGTTCAAGTTGGTGACATTGGGTCATTAATTTTTCTAGTTGTCAATGTGACAATTTTTGTCTATGGATGTTTAAACACGTTCTTAGCATCGAATACAAGGTCCACAATGATGAGGACATTGACTCTGAGCAATTTTTCTTATTTTGGGAAGTGTACATCAAACATTTTTTTTCAGGTGAATATATTTTGTGTTTTGACAGTTTCTAATTGTCAATTCAAAGTTTCTATTTTCAAGTGTTCCGGTATTACCAACTGCTACATACCTATTTCCCTATATTGCCAAAATTGACTTTATTTTTGTTAAAAAAAAGTATAAAAACGCGAATTACAAAAAATAGCATAAATATATATGCATAATATACTATTAGGACACCAGTGAAGATTATAACACTGAAATTAGCAACATCTAGTGTTATACTTTTAGTTCAATAATAGTATATTATTATATACAGTGCTAGCGTAAAGTAACCCCCCCCCCTGTTTAACTTCTGAACAGATTGAGATATCAATATGAGCAAAAAAACGTCAGTTTCTATATTTTATCAGCACAAATATTTTCTTATGGAAAATTTTGCTATCACTTTTAGTTTTTCCGGAAAATGGATCAACTTTGTTTTTTTAAATGGAACACCCACTATATTATGGTATCTTCCGAAAGAATAAAACAATACGAATCCAACGATACCTCACAATCAAATATCGGTTTATTAGTTTTTTACATAAATATTAAACAAAATGCGAAATTTCGCCGGAAGAACCAACGTATCTTCGTTGACTACCTGTCGAGATACAATGGGCCAGATAAATGGTGGACCGTCAGTTAAAGGTCGGTCTACGCTCGGGTTAAGCAGGGTTAAAATCGGCAATTCTTTTAGAATGTTTTTATGAAACAATCAATGCAAGAAAAGGATAAAAAGAAAGTTCTTCTTAAAACTTCTAAGAAAAAATTGTCATAACAACAATTTTAAAGTTTGTAGGTACCTTGAAATTTTGTATTTAAGGCAGCATGCAAAGATTGTCCTTCATTTCTATCTTGGAATTCTACCCGACCAAGTATAACCAAAGAAAGGCGAGATCAAAATGGCTAAAAGGAGTTTAGAGCACAAAATCGGACGAATTTTAATATTCGCTCGTACTCACAGAAATGTACATGAAACAGAGCGACAATTTAATGAACGATTTCCTGAACATCCAATTAGTCGAAAATTTGTAAGAGAACTTGTAAATAAGTTTTTGGTAACTGGAAGCGTCGAAGACAGCAAAAGAACTGGTCGTCGTTCGATTTCTGAAGATACACAAGTGCAGATGTTAACAGAAGTAGTTAATGCGTGCATGATGTCGTCTGCTGCTATCGCATCAACGTGTGATGTGGGTCCAACAACGGCGGGGATATATTTTTAGATTTGTTTCGGTGATGAATGTACTTTCTTTTTGGATGGAAAATTGCATCGGCAAAATGTACGTTACTAGAGTGATTTTAATCCACATGAATATCGTGAAGTTAACACTCAATTTCCCAAGAAAATAAATATTTGGACAGGCATATTGGGAAATCACATCGTGGGACCAATATTCCTAACCGAAAATTAGACCGGAATTGTATTTAAGATTATTAGAAGAAGATATTAATCCAAGTCTTTTGCAAATTGTACACCAGAATCCTGACGATTTTGAAATGGCTCCTCCACATTATGCGGCAATAGTACGAAATTATCTTGATACAACTTTTAATGGACGGTGGATCGATCGACGTAGGCCGGTTGAATGGCCAGCAAGATCACCAGATCTAACACCTTTATATTTCTTTTTATGGTGTTATTTAAAATCCAAGGTATATGAAATTTCGCTGGACAGTATTGAGGATTTAAAACAAAAAATTATTGACGTCTGCCAAAATATTGATCATTACATGTTAAGCCGTGTGAGAGAGGAAACACTACAAAAATGTTTGTTCTTAATAAATAAAAAATTCTTTTATTATTCGATTTTAAATCCGTCTTAGCTCGAGCGGATACCTACCGTCCACCATTTAACTGGCCGATTGCATTTCAACAGGTAGTCGACGAAGATACGTTGGTTTTTCCGGCGAAATTCCGCATTTTGTTTAATTTTTATGCGAAAAACTAATAAACCGATATTTGATTGTGAGGTATCGTTGGATTCGTATTGGTTTCATCTTTCGGAAGATACCATAATATACTGGGTGTTCCATTTAAAAAAACAAAGTGGATCCATTTTCCGGAAAAACTAAAAGTGATAGTAAAATTTTAAATAAGAAAATATTTGTGCTGATAAAATATTGAACCTGACGTTTTTTTGCTCATATTGATATCTCTATCTGTTCGGAAGTTAAAAAGGGGGGGTTACTTTACGCTAGCACTGTATGAGCATATAATGAGGGCTATTATTCACGAAAGTTAAGGTTATTAATTAACCTGAGTGAATAATAGCTCATTATATGCGAGTAGAATACTATACTTTGTCCACGACTATTGAAATTGATTCCACAAATTTATTTTTTAAATAAATTTTTGAATAAAAGTTAAACGTCAATGTGACACAAATTCAATGTTACTAACTGTAACCAACTTCACAACAATTTGTGAAAATTAAGTGTCAGTTTTATAAAACGTCGTTTTCTTTACGAAAATTAAAAAAGGAATTTGTTTAGGTTTTTTTAATGTCAAACATTTAGAAACTACTAAAAAATTGAATTAAACTAACGTTTTTTGAACTTTTAACGTTTCAAATAATTATTATTATACTCTGTTTTTAAACCAGGAGGAGTAAACGCGAAAGCCAGATTTACACTAGGAAAAATCACCAGAAAATATCACTAGATATTTTGGCGGTAAATTTAAATTAATAATTATTATTATTTATTTATTTACTTATTATTGTATTTATTTTCGTTTGTTATCGTCAACACTAAACATACAAATTAACATTAAGGTTATGAATGTATTAATTGAAGACGCAAAAGAATTTAAACAAAATTTACAACAATGACACGAAACTGTCGAATTGTCAATAACCTAACCTTCAAATTCAAAATTGCACCTTCCTCGCATTCAACCAATCACGTGCAAGGTCAATCTGGTGACAAATTTAAAATACTCCTCCTGGTTTAAAAACAGAGTATAGTCTGGTCAAGATGGCTACCCGTGAATAATGATTATTATTCACCGCTATTATTCACTCCGTAAAAAATGACTACCATTTTGTTTTAGAAAACTCATTCATAAGGTATATATTATAAGGTAGTCGTGGACAAAAATATACAACAATCTACGGCTGAATAATTATTAAAAGTAGAACTAACACAAGACCTAGAACTAGAATCATTCGGGTTTAGCCGCACGTCTCTAAAAACGGCTAAACCCGAATGATTCTAGTTCTAGGTATACTGTTAGTTCTACCCATAGTGTAAAACTAGAACTAACACTAGACCTTCTCGAACCAGCGTTCTAGGAGGAGGTTCTTAAATCGGCAAACAACTACTACTCGAGTTGTATCTTCTAAATTGTGAACCAGAGATACTTAAATTTATTAAAGCGCAAAGGTTAACCTGGATTGGCCATGAAATGAACATAAAAAGTATCAGAAGAATTATATCCTTATTTGGAAGGCCGAAAAGACGTTTTGTGCACGATGTGGAGGAAGATCTAGAAATACACAAGGCTATGTACGCATACAAGAGCAGCTAACAAAAACTTTCAATATTATCCATGGACTAAAACAAGGGGATAAGCTGATAACTTACAGAATGCAGATCCCCAAATACAGAAAAAAATTAAATTATGATGCAGACTAGGTCAGGCAGAGTCATGGGTGGTGACACGGAGTGAATACTGCTGACTAATAAAGGATATATATAGGAACATTAAATTATCTATAAAACAATTTGAAGGTCTATAATAACATATGGCTGTGAGTATATGATCTGGATGCTAAATCAGAAACTGGCATACAACATAGACGTTTTTGAAATAAAGATCCTGAGAAAGTTCTTAGGCCAAATATAGCAGAATAATTTATGGAGATAAACATGTAACTATGTATATACCTACTACAAAGAGTCAATGCTCTCAGAGTACATCAACTATCCAGAGATTGCAATGGGTAGGACATGTGGTCAGGATGAAGAAGGGAAGGATACCGGAGCTACTGCTAAACAAGAGGAAAAATCACAACCTGGAAAAAGGAAACCATCGACAGAGAAGCTTGGAGACAAAAAGTGGAGAGGCCCGGGATCAATAACAGTGTGTGGAGTCATTCAAGAAGAAGTGATTAAATTCTTTCTAGGAAAAGTGTAATGAGATTGGTATTAGTGGAGAGAGACTGGAAAGACAAAAATATGCTGGTAATAGAAGACAGGGACTGCAGAAAAACTGGAGAGAAAAGAGATTGGACAGAAAGAGAAGAGAATAAAATAACACTGGTAATAGAATACAGAGACAGAATGGAGAGAGAAATCACAAGACGATACTGTTAATAAAAGACAGGCGCTGAACAGGGATTCCAAAAAGAAAACTGAGACTGGACAGAAAAGAGACAGAGATTGTTAATAGAAGACAGACACTGAACAGAGGCTGGAAAGATAAAATGACACAAGGCATAAAGAGGAGAAACCGGAATAAGACTGGTACTAGAAGAGGGGGACTGAACAGAGACAGAAATTACAAATAAAAGAAAGTGACCAGAGAGAAATTGAAATTGAACGGGTGGTATTAGGAAGATTGCGCCTTTCAACTCTCTCTGTCGATATTGCTTAGTAAAGATCCAGCATCCAATATTCACTAGAGTCAGTTTGATCAACAAAGCCGACATTCCTTGTCTCAGAAGCTTTTTCTTACTCTTTTCCCCTTCCTATTATCGTATCTGACTACTGATCTTGTTTTGGACTCGTTTTAACAAATCTAATACATAAAAAAATATTTTACATGCATAAATTTAAATATCCCAGAAAAAAATACCACTTTTAATATAAACTGTATATAAAAGCTTGCATATAAAAGTTAAATATCAAACATATTCATAACTAAATCTACATAGATATTCCACCGAATTCTAAAAAGCAAAAAAAAAATCGTATTTATAATTATAATAAAAAAAAAAGCAAAAGCGTCCCTAAATCTTCCTCAACACTTCAAATACTCACCTAATTCTTTTCTCCAGTATACTGAGTGTTTGTTGGACGCATGCCATAAAAATTCGAGAAGGGACGAGAAAAAAAAAAGAAAAAAAATACTCTCAATATCAATCATTAATCTCGGTATTAAAAAAAAATCATGCTTAAAGCTTTTTCAGCCAAAACGCCTTTTAAAAATGTTCCCCTTACTTTGAGCTTAGCAGATTTTCAGCTTCAGCGGGTGTCATGGCGTCGGCTTCAACAGCATCAACCTTCAAGACAACTACTTCCCCTTCTTCATCGATATCGACGAGGACGTCGTCTTCGTCGTCGTCCTTCGATGGTATCTCGACGTATTCGACTTCGTCCAAAAGGTTCGCTTCCGATTTAATCTCCGGGGAATGAATCGAGGACTTCTTCTGCTGCGCATACTGTAATGTCGAGGACGCAATAATTATTATCCGTCTCGGGGCGTGTATTTAAAAGAAGGGAGGGCGGCACACACGACGCGGCTGCTCTAGCGTTTAAATATAACCACGACGTGCTCTTTCTACTTCTTCTTGTTCTAAAGAAGAGGGCTTTGCTGTGGTGTTATTTTGGAAGTGGTGGTATCGGTTGCAATACGCCGTTGAGTGGGACAAAGAGTTATTAAAAAGAAATTTTTAAAGATTTCTACAAGAATTATTATGACATATGTCATTTAATTTTTTTTAAGCTTAATAAATTGATTTTTTAACAATGTATAATAATTCAGAACGGCTTAATCAATTGGCTCTACCAAATTTAAGGATTGTTATTGGAAACTTAAATGATCATTTTTTAACATTAAGCAACGAGAGAAGACGACGTTTAAAGGAATTAATTAGTCAATTAAAACTGCGGGATGAAGAACGAAAAAGGAATTCCCCAAACGTTGTAAATTTACAAAATCAATTTCGAAAATGTGAACAAAAAGATTATTATTGGCGGGATTTACCAACTATTAAAATTGAAATAAAAATTACAAATTTGATTAATAATAATTAAATTGTAAGTAATAAATTTTCTTTTCTTACCTCATTTGTACTTGATATCAAATCTGGTTTAAAACAATCCCCATCTAATTGAAAACTATCATAACGTCGCTCCCCAACACTATTATTACTAATTTCTTGGCACTCAATTTCAGTTACAACATCACCATCATTCTTATTACTACTAAATAAACCACCCGTTTGTCCATTATAAATAATATCCGAATCAAACGAACGTTGAGCAACAACAGTCACTTGAGAAACTTCCGAATCCGTCGAAGTATTCGATTTTTGTTTCAACAAATCTCGCCCTTTATTTGGAACCGCGTACAACGCCTCAATATTTTTATCGACCAAATCAATTTTTAATTCCTCTTTAATCGACGAACAATGCCCGATATCGGGCATTTTATTTCCTTGATAAAAATCACTTTGATACGCGGTCGTTTTTAAAACATCGGGGCTACTAAGAGATGGTAGTTGTTTTATGAGCACATCGGGGCTGCTTTGTTGCGACGAAGAAACAGGCTCGGCGTAATCCGGTTCGTCGTCGTCGTCATCGTTATCACCATCTTTGTAGTGGCCAACAAGTGGCGGTTTTAATTTAGCCTTTATCTCGGGGGTTGGTTCATTAAAACCGCCCTCGTCTAACGTGGAGGTGCTCACGATGGAAGGCGGTCTGCTGCCCAAACCCGCCGCTGGGATGTTGAGCGAGATACTCGAAACTTTCGTACGCCTGGTGATAACCGTTGGGGTGATAATATCAGTCTTTTCATTGTGTTTTGTTGTCGAGAAATCGGTTGATTCTAAAAATAGAAGAATTTATTAAAAAATGTTAGCTAAAAGAAGTTTATATTATAGATAAATCTTTGTAGCATCATTATACAGGGTGTCACACAAAAAACGCCCCAAGCTGTAACTGTTATTTACATTCCGATTTTCATGACCGAGGTATCAAATGAAATGGTTTGATGAATACTATGGTTCATGCTACAAATAAATTTTTTTCAAGGCCATCTTCAATTTTAAGCGATTATTAACTTTTGTTTTTTAAATTGCTCCATATATTTGTCTTCACGTCATTAGATAGAGATTGTTTTTCTGAATTCACTGATGTGTAATACATCCACTTTGAATGTAATTTTAGCAGAAAAAAGACACCTGTATATACAGGTTGTCGCACAAGAACGCCGTAAGCTGTAACTCTGTCATTTACCTTCCGATTTTTATGAACGAGGCAACAAATGAAATGGTTTGATGAATGCTATGATTCATGCTACAAATAAACTTTTTCCAACGCCATCTTCGATTTCAAGCGATTATCAACTTTTGATTTTCAAATTGCTCGGTATGTTTTTCTTCACGTTATGGGATAGAAATTGTTTTCTGAGCCCATTGATGTACAATACATTAACATTAATTGTAATTTTAGCAGAGAAAAACAATTAAAACATTTTCCGAACATTGTCTTAGTCACTTCTGTAATACTGCAGTGTGCCATGGAAAAAAATAACACGCAAAACTGATAACAGTCATTAAATGCTATTTCAATGCCCAAGCAGTTGTAAATGATACTTATAAGTTGGTTTTTCATTTATCCCATGGCACACTACAGTATAACACAAGTGACTTTAAGAGAATGTTCAGAAACTATTTTAATGTTTTTCTATGCTACAATTACAATTAATGTTGATGTATTGTACATTAATGGATTCAGAAAAAAAAACTCTATCCGATAGCGTGAAGAAAAACATACCGAGCAATTGGAAAATCAAATCTTGATAGTCTAGAAATTGCTAAATGGCGTTAGAAAAAGCTAGAAATTGAAGATGGCGTTGGAAAAAGTATATTTGTAGAATGAATCATAGTATTCATCAAACCATTTCATTTGATAGCTAGGTCATGAAAATTGGAAGGTAAATGACAGAGATAAAGCTAGCGGCGTTCTTGTGTGGCAACCTGTATATACAGGTGTCTTTTCTCTACTAAAATTATATTCAAAATGGATGTATTGTACATCTGTGGATTCAGAAAAACAATCTCTATCNTAGTTTTTAATGTGATTTTTTAAATTGTATAACAGGTGGCTATTGCTCCTGAAGATGACTAAAAAGAATTAGTCGAAACCGGTAGAGCCGAAAATAAAAAATACCCTTCTGAAAAGCAAAGTTTTTTATTTACATAAATACTAAAAACCTTGTAGTGTTCGAAATGGAAAATTACACATTTGGAGAACAAACCGATATGCTTTTAACATTGGGTGAATGTCTTGGAAATTCCGTTATCGACAAAAATTCCCGAATCGTAGAACCCCCAACAGAAAAATGTTTTCTCGAATTGAAACCCGATTAAGAGAAAATGGATCACTAAAACATATCTTTCTGAACAACGGCAACCCTAGATCTGTTCGAACTGCTCAATTGGAAGAGTTAATTTTAGAACATGCAGAAGAAAATAGTACTACTAGTACTTCGGACATGGCTAGGCGATTTGGGACGTCANCCATTTCATTTGATAACCCGCTCATGAAAATCGGAATGTAAATGACAGAGTTACAGCTTGGGGCGTTTTTTGTGTGACACCCTGTATAATAGTCATGTCTATACCAAGATAATAATGAGTAAGAAATCGTAGTTAACAGAATCAGACTTTTATAGATGCCTAAAAACATCCGTAGCCTTTGTGGACTTGGCAGCTGTGTATGATACAATGATATAAGCTCGATATTAACTCTATACTATGGGTATGCTGATGACCTGGTAATCACAATCCGAGGTAAATATGATTCAATCATAACTCAGCTAATGCAGAAAGCCCTACTACGCACCAAGTACTCACCAGTACTTGGTGCAGAAGCAATGGGCTCAGCATCAATCCCAATAAAATCGAAATAGTCCCTTTCACTCGGAGAAGGAAGCTACAAATAAAAGCACCCTCCATTGAAAGCAGAACTATTAACCTCAAAACAGAAACTAAATACCTAGGGGTAATACTTGACAGTAAACTAAACTGGAACTCACACTTAGATAAGGTGAGGAAAAAGGCCATCATGGCAAACCAGATCTGCCGCAGGCTCCTAGGAAGGAACTGGGGTCTCAAACCACGAATGGCTCATTGGGCCTACGTAGCAATAATCAGACCCATGGTCGCCTACGCCTCATTGGTTTGGTGGCCAAAAACAAAACATAAGACAGCTCAACAACAGCTGGCACAAATCCAGCGGTTAGCATGTCTTAACATAACGGGTGCAATGAGATCCTGTCCGACGGCTGCTTTGGAAGCCCTACT
>NW_019281170.1:40665-63032 GCF_000648695.1 Onthophagus taurus
GTGGAACAAAGGAATTACCTTGCAGATCTCATCTTCAATTTTGATGAAACAGGCCTCTATTGGAAGAAGTTGCCATCGAGAACATTTATTTCGCGAGAAGAACGTAGTGCTCGTGGATTTAAAGCCGCCAAGGATAGACTGACTGTTCCCTTGGAATCAAATATTTCTGGTTCTTTAAAATTTAAGCCAATGGTAGTGTACCATTCCCAGAATCCACGGGCTTTTAGAGGTCTTGACAAAAGCTAAGAGGGACGAAGTGACAAACAATTGTTTAAACGGCGTTTGGTGTAAACTTCTTCCTGGATTTATACAAGGTGCAAGTGTAGAAGTGGTAAATAACATTAACATAAACGAAGACATTATCAAGTTTACACGCGAATGTGGATTCGAAGACGTAACAACTGAAGATGTGACCGGACTGTTAGACGTGCATGAATAACCAATCTCAAATCAAGAATTAGAAGAGTTGATGGAGGCATATGATCGCCCTCAATCAGAAAATCCCGAAGAAGAAGAAGAGGATGAGAAAGAAAATCCTAAAAACCGACTATCTAACTTGTATCCTTTCCTCTATAGAAAGGTTAACAGGTGAGCTCTGTGACATAGATGGGGATTACAATCGAAGCGTAAATGTTAAAAGAAGTGTCATAGCTGCCCTTCGACCTTATGTTATGATTCTGCAAGAAAGGAAGCAACAATCAAAGCAAATGAAACTGGATTTTTGGATTTATTTCAAAAAATTTATTATTTATATCAAGAGATTATTATTTATTTTGAATATATATAGGATATGTATTAAATAAACATAACAGGAACCTAACCTTATACTGTCCATTATATTTGTGTTCATTTTACGCCGGTGTCTCTAGGAACAGAACCCCGGCGTAAAACGACGTTTCCCTGTACTTCCAAATTTCGAAAAGTTAACGTGCCATAGTAACGTGACCAAACGTTCTAGACAGCCGTTCTCGGCACCAATACATACTCCATCATGTTGCTTAAGCATGTTCTGAATCCTAAAGTGATATCCCAAAAATCGAGTGTTCTCTGATTTTTTGATCAAATGTCTGCTGGGGCAGATTTTTCTAGAAAAATTCGAATAACTCGAGAACGGCCGAATCAAATTGTAAAAAGTAAAATAATTTATAAACCTTGAAAACAGACAAATCCAAATATATAAAAATATACAGGGTGTTCCATTTAAAAAAATAAAGTAGGTGGCGACTTCCGGTATAACCGGAAGTGTAAGAAATCTGAAAATATTTTAGTAGAAGAGATCGTAATTAATAATACTTATGTCTGAATTTTATTTTTGCCAGAACCCCAGAAACGTCTAATGACCGGTCTCGCTGAGACACCCTGTATGTACATGCGTTAAAGGCGAAACTTTTAATGGAACACCCCATATTTGTCTAGCTTATGAGATAAAGAATTTAATTCTGTATAAATCTTCACTACATGTCACTATACCTATCAGTTGGAGTTTTTGAGATATTGTGGAATTAATCAAAATCATGCAAAGAATGGCAGATCTTGTTCATTTTTTCGTTAGTAGAACCCAACCCAACACAACCCAGCCTAATGGCGCTCTATTTAAAGATATCCAAGTAGCAACTGTTACAAAATTTAACTTTCTAGCTCGATCAGTCGCTAAGAAATTCAGATTTAAAGGGCACAGTGTTAATTGCTAAAAAAAGTTTCTAATTAAAATAACTCCAAAACTAAAAGCACTAGGTATCAACATATCTTATCAAAATCAACATATTTTTGTGTGTAGAATCAGCACACGAAATAAAAACTATATCATTCCATTTAAAATAACATATATTTATTTCGGTACGTCGTTATGGAACAACTGTATGTATAAAAATATTTGTATGATGTGTAAAATTGTTAAATATGTATTTTATTGTCTAAGGAAGAACTGTGTATCTCGGCACCTTAGTTCCATTTATATACTATGCCGCTTACATGGGGTACCCTAAACATACAGGGTGTACAAAAAGTATAGAATAATGGTTCAACAGCCTAAACTTCAACTTATATTAAAAAAGTTTTAAATAAAAGTTACTTCGGAATCTTGGCGTAGAAATAAAATAAAAATGTGTGTGTTTTAAATAGAACAGCCTGTATATTTTAAGGTTTTGGGATTCCTTTTGACAAGGTGTTGCAAGGTGCCATAAGGTTTTAATGCTTTAAACTGCATAGTTTTCGAGATATTGTAACTTTTATTTAAAAAGATTTGATGTAGCGACAACCAAGTTATGGCGTGATTATGGAATAGACAACCTAAGCCTTGACGTCACAGAGATGGGCGAAGCCTATACTGACTCCAAACATCTTCGTTGCTAACTGTATTGCTAACGATAAATCGCCCAAAATTTCATCACTTAATTTATTTTATTTTAACACTAATTGAAAATTGCATATGGTGATTTACCGTTAGCAACAAAAATGTTTGGAGTCAGTATAAGCTCCGCCCATCTCTGTGACGTCAAGACTTAGGTTGTCTATTAGCAACGAAAATGTTTGGAGTCGGTATAAGCTCCGCCCATCTCTATGACGTCAAGACTTAGGTTGTCTATTAGTGTTAAAATAAAATAAACTAAGTGACATTTTAGATAACATTTTTATGGCGTTTTATCTTAGCAACTGTGGTATAAGCTCCGCTCACCTCTGTGACGTCAAGGCTTAGGTTGTGGCTACGTCAAATCTTTTTAAATAAAAGTTTCAATATCTCGAAAACTATGCAGTTTAAAGCATTAAAACCTTATAGCATTTTGCAACACAAAATATACAAAAAAATATACAGGGTGTTTCATTTAAAAAACACACTCACCATGTCGTAACTCAGACTGCCGTCAAGATTTTTATTTCATTTCTACGCCAAGATAAGCGGAAAATAGTTTCAAGTAACTTTTATTTAAAACTTTTTTTAATATAAGTTGAAGTTTAGGCTGTAGAATCATTATTCCATACTTTTTGTACACCCTGTATAACGAAAAATTGTATAGTAGTGTACAGCGTCACCTAACGAAGATATAAAAAAATGTTTATTAAATGAATCCACTTCGAATCAAAGTTCTAACAACTTTTGTTTGAAACAATTTTCGATAAAAGCAACTTTTTAAAGTAATATACCAAGGTGTGCAAGAAATAATTATTTTCAATTTGAAAATTAAAACCAAAATTATAAAGAGTACAATAAATGGCGACCTACAAGAAATAGTCTTTTGGATGAGACGATAATTATTAAGCAGAAAATTAGCAATGGCTGAGATCTATTTCTGAATCTCGATCAAAATCCGGAACGATTATAATAATAATAATAATAATGCCTTTATTAATAAGTCGCAAAAAAAGGAAAGAAAACAATAATACACTCTTAGAAAATAGACTTATTTTCTAGACGAAGTTCAGTTTGGTTATTAACCAACTGCTCTTCCACTTAATCCAGAATATATAGAAAATATATATATAAAGCAAAAATGAGAATGTTTTTAACAATACTAATAAACAAAATGAAAAAAAAAAAAAAAAAAAACAAAATACGACGACATGCCAGTATAAAGCGATACATTAGTAACTCAGAATATAATAAAAAAAAAAACATGATGACTCAAGCAGGAGGGAGGATTTTAATTTACTCTTGAACGAAATACAGTTCAATCCTATAAGGTTCATAGGTAGATCATTGTACGTTTTAGCTATCTGGTAGGAAAAGGATCGGTGCGAGGCGCGGCGTGGTACCGTCAATACATCTTTCCTCCTTATATTAATGTTATGGACATCGCTTCTGAAAGATAGGCGTTGCAGCAAGTAAGGAGGCCGCTGACTTTTAATAATTTTATAATAAACGCAAGTTGCATGCAGTTTACGTCTGTTTTTCATGTTCAACCACCCAGTCTCTGCCAACTTATGACTAATATGGTCATATTTACGAATTCCGTAAATAAACCTCAGACAACCGTTCTGAAGGTTCTGGATACGACGCCCACTCGCCTCCGTTAAATTTGGACCATAAACAACGTCGCAGTGATTTAATTTGCTTAGAACCAAGCTATCACACAGCATAATTTTTAATTTTTTACTTAAGACATCCCTATGGGCATACAAGAGACGCAGGGCGCCATACCCACCCCTCAAGCACCTGGCCACATGCTCCTCAAACCTCAACTGATGATCCAATGTGACTCCTAAAATTTTTATATCATCAGAAACAGTAAGAGGTTCGCCATCCACCACCAATTGACCGGATATCAAGGGCTTAATCGCTCTCCTTGTGACACTACCGCAAAACAGCAGAACAGAAGACTTAAATGGATTTAGCACAAGTTCATGGCGTTTCGCAACATCAGAAAATAATGCTATATCTGAGTTAAGTTTTATGCAGGCATCAACCCAATTATTTGGATTAAAATTCAGCAGAAGCTGTGTATCATCTGCATATAACCAAGAACCTGGTCAAAATCAGATGTATAAATAGAGAACAATAGTGGCCCCAAAATGGACCCCTGAGGGACTCCACGAGTAACAGACAGAGCGCTCGACACTTGACTATTAATCTTCACAACCTGAGACCTGTCCGACAAAAATGACTTTATCAAAATTGCAGCTTGATTTCCAAGACCAAAATAATTAAGTTTAGATGCAAGTATATTATGATTTATTGTATCAAATGCTTTGGTGAAGTCCAACGATAACAAAAGTGCGGCTTGCCCGGCCTCTCTAGAAGCAAATACATCATCAGTAAGGTTCAATAAAGCTATTGCGCAGCTGAAACCCGAACGAAACCCAGATTGTTGATCTGGCAGTATACTATACCTTTCGCAGTGTGCTCTAGGTTGCTTTTCCAAGACTCTCTCTAAAATTTTTGACATTACTGGGAGGATACTGATCGGTCTAAAATCCCTTAGGGCAGAAGGGGAAGATACTTTAGGTAATGCAATTACTTCAGCCATTTTCCAGGCATCCGGAAAAACTGATTGATGAACAGCAGCGTTTATTACGTGAGTAATATAAGGAATGAGAAAAGGGGTACACAAGTCAATCATCCAGATTGAGATACCATCAGAACCCACCGCTGCAGTTTTAATGTTATTAATTATTATAGGTACTTCATGTTCATCAACAGGCATAAAAGCTTGCATTATCTGCACTCTAGGGTTTACATTATTTTGATAAAATATGGGTAATTCGGGATCAGTCTGGATATAAAGTGAAGAATCACCGTGAACAAAATAATTATTTAAATCGTTTGGAAGAAAAATGTTAGGCACTTTGTTATCGATTTTTTTTATTTATATTTAGAAGTTTAATCTTTCTCCAAAGAGCCTTTGGATCTTTACTACGTAAGGCGTAATCATAGTATGCCTTCTTTTCAGCCCGCACCGTTGATGTTACCAGATTGCGATGCAACTTGTATGAAACCTAGTCTTGATATCTCGAAATTGGTCCATTTTCGGACCTATGTTTATTATTAGACTTTTCTTGTCTGTTTTCGATCAGAGAATACGCTGATGCAGTATTGTACAATCGTTGCGGGACACCCTGTACAGTAAAAATGGAATCATTTGGATTTAGCCGTCTTAATAGACGTAAGGCTAAACCCGAAACTTTCTAGTTCTAGTGTTAGTTCTAGTTTTACACTAGCATTGTTACTATGTAGAGCTAACACTAGACTTAAAGTCCGTCTTTAAAAACGTGTAGTCTTTAGAAACGTACTTTAAATGTTTCTAATTCTAACTCTAGTATTGCTTCTATTTTTATTTCAGTAATTCACTGTATATTACACTCTATAATTAAAATAATTATTTTTGTTACAGGTTGGTGGTGATGGAATAGTTTACGAAGTAATAAATGGAATGTTCGAACGTCCCGATTGGGCGACAATAGCCGAAAGTCTTCCCATAGCAGTAGTTCCTGGAGGATCAGGAAATGGTTTAGCAAGAAGCGTTGCTTATTACACCGGTGAACCATACGTAAACGCTCCAACGTTACCATCGGCTCTCTCAATAGTGCGTCATCGTTGTGTACCCATGGATTTAGTCCGTGTTGAAAACTCATCCCAAATTTATTTTTCTTTCCTATCGGTGGGATGGGGTCTTTTATCCGACGTGGATATCGAAAGCGAACGCCTTCGTATACTCGGCGGTCATCGATTTACAGTTTGGAGCGTTGCACGTCTAATTGGATTAAGATGTTACACTGGAAAAGTTTATTATCTCCCGGGAAATGTTCAACTAGGGCAGAATGATACGAATGGGAATCCCGTTGGGAGTGGAACGGGAAGCGTAACGGATTTAAGCGAATCTGGACCTAGGCCCCGCATAGATTCTTGGTATAGCGCGGCGTCAAAACGAAGTGCTTATTTTTCGGCAACAGCAAGTAGTTATCAATCGGCGAATGATAGCGGAGGTGATAGCTCGGTACAAACGAAATTTCAAATGTATGGCCCACCGTCTCAGTTACCATGTTTAACTTCACCGTTACCGACAAGCAGTTGGGTTTGTCTCGAAGGTAAATTTGTGATGGTCCACGCTTCCTATCAGAGTCATTTAGGCGAAGACTGTTTATTCGCCCCCGAATCAAAATTAAACGATGGGGTGATTTGGTTATTAATTATTCGAGGAAACGTAACTCGGACGCAAATGTTACAATTTTTATTAGGTTTAAGTACGGGAGCGCACGCTCAAACTAGCATAGAAGGAATAGATTTTATTCCCGTTAAAGCATTTAGAATAGAACCTGATATGAACGAAAGAGGTTATATGACGGTTGATGGGGAACATGTTGAATACGGGCCGATTCAAGCCGAAGTTTGTCCGGCGCTATCCAGGATAATGATTCCTTGATATCCGCACACTTCTCGTACGAGAAGATCCGATACTAGAACGGCCATTTTATCTACCATGGACCCCATACTTATTCATATGGACAGTATTTAATTTTTTATACGGGATTAAATAATTTTTAATTTTAATGTAGGTCTTCCGAATTACATAAATAAAGCAATTTATTGATGAAATAAAGGAATAATTTTAATTTTTAACCGACCAAATTATTACTTTAATTCATCAATTCAAAAATATAAGTAATAATTTTTAAACTTCACTAAATCGATATCAAAAGGAGTACTAGCAAGTCAATCAAAACTAAAAACGTTGATAAATAAATATAAATCACTTTAAATTAAAAATATTATAGTAAATCTTCGTACAAAATCATTATGAAAACGTATTATTATTAGCCCTTGGTTCTGTAGTACAAAAATAAATAGATTTAGGGCCGGTTGTACAATATAGCGATAAACTTCCCGACAGCGTTATCTGGCAGATAAGTTAGTTTATACTGTATTACAATGTACGGATGTTTTTGTTAGTGAGATTATCGGCAGGATAACTTATCGGGAACTCAACGGTGCTGATAAGACACTTATCCGGCAGATATTTATGGTTACCAAGGTTTTTATATAAAAACTTTGTATGATTTACTGCATAGGTTAACCTCTAACATTAAACGTTAACCTTATATGTACGATGTGTCAGTGAAAATGTTTTTAAACAATTTATATTGTCAAAATCGTAATTCAAACTTCAAAGAAAGACGTTGGCGTTACCATTCTACGGCATAAATCACTAGATATGGGGAAAAACTACTACCAACCGACTCTTATTTCGCCGATAACAATCCTACCGACAAAAACAGTTTATACAACAGCAAATATCTTTATCCTCCTGATAAGTTTATCGGGCGGATAGATATCAGGTAGATTTATCGGTATATTGTACAACCGGCCCTTAGTGAGTTAACTATCGTTGAAAATTGATTGAAGCTTCATAATGAGGGTGATTGAAACTTGTTGCTCCAAACATTAACAATACTTTGGTTATCATTCTTGATAGGAACTACACATTTAATAATTTTCTGAATATTTCCTGACTACTTGGTGTTGGGTTGGGTCCAATCTTTACTTAAGTTTATGAGAATCCACTTTAACTCCCATTGTATTCAAGTCAAATTAACACCTGCTAACATTTCTATTCTTAGATCGTCATCATAAAAGATTCCATGAAGGTGACTCCAATATAAATTCCTGAGGAACTTCTTTTGCTACTTTTAGACAAGTAAGATCGTCTGCACTAATAAATGATTTGAGTCACAGAATGCTTCTCTTCCTATCTTTTCTCCAATATACTGCTACCACCTTTCAGAATTACAGGAGAATTTTCAGAAGAACATTACTAGAAAACTGACAAGTAGAATTGTAGATACACAATCAATAGAAGAATAGTGGAACAATATTACATTGTAAGCAAATATCCATACAAATTAGACAATTTATTTCTACATATTCTTCATTCTTCTTCTCTTTGTTAGTTTTGAGAATTATACTGAGTGTATATTAATTTTCTGGTACGTCTATGTTCATGACGCTGAAAACTTCCTCATCCTCTCGTCACTTCTATAACACCCATCCATTGTACGCAATGCCTACGCAGCATACTTAATTAATATGTTCTTGGTGCTAATTAGCATAAAATATCATTGTTAGACCTAGAACTAGAAACAGTCGGGTTTAGCCGTGCGGCTGAAGACTCTAGTGTCAGTTCTAGTTTTAATTGTTATACAGCACTACTAGAATTATTCAGTTTTAGCCGTTTTAAGAGGCTAAACCCAAATGTTTCTAGGTCTAATGTTAGTTCTAGTGACAATGCAAGAGTAAAACTAGAACTAACACTATACCTAGAACTAGAATTATTCGGATTTAGCCGTCTTTAGAGACGTGTGGCTAAACCCAAATGATTCTAGTTCTAGGTATAGTGCTAGTTCTACATAGTAACAGTGCTAGTGTAAAACTAGAACTAACACCAGACCTAGAACTAGAAAATTTCGGGTTTAGCCGTGCGTCTTCAGTCTTCAGACGCACGGCTAAACCAGAAACTTTCTAGTTCTAGGTCTAGTGTTAGTTCTAGTTTTAATCAGTGATGGGCGCTGGGTAAATACCCGGCGGGTAGGTATTTATAAAATGGGTATTTATCTAGGTACTTACCCCGGCTCAGGGTAAATACCCAAACAGTACATATAAAAGTCATACAAGTAAAAATATATCAGATTCGGACAAAAATGTAGAGGAACATGATGAAATGAGCGTTGAAGACGAGGAATTGTCAACGATCGAAGACGTATTATTATCAGGTAACCACTGCTCATTCTACATTCTTGCGACGATGATCCGCCCAGTTCCACTTGAGCTTTGCCACAATGTTGACCGCATCATTTACGCCAGTTCTTCGTAGGTCTTCATTTCGTATGTGGTCCCTTAGGGTTACACCCAGCATCGACCTCTCCATCTTTCTTTGCGTTACTTTGAGCCTCCTGGTAATGGCCACCGTTAATGTTAAAGTTGCGGAACCGTATGTCATAACCAAAGGAAGCACGCATTGATTGAAAACCTTTCTTTTCAAATATACAGGAATATCGCTCATGAAGATGTCTCTAAGTTTCCTGTAGGCAGCCCATGCGAGTATCATCCTTCTGTTTAGTTCGCTTGTTTGATTATTATCTCTCGATACACGAACCTCATGGCCAAGATATATGGCTGCGATGCGAACCAACAGAGATGAGTACTTTAAGAACAATAGTGGAAAAGACAAGAAGAGATAGAGTAAGGAACAAAATTGTAAAAGAATTTTGTGGACTCGGAGATCTCATGAGATTTGCTAGGGGAAAAACAAAAAAATTTAATGAATACTTCCAAAGAATGGAAGAAACCTGGCTGATTAAGACAGCAAGAGACCAAAGATTAGCTAAGAGATCCCGGGAGACCAGGAAGTTGGATTTCCAGCTCTAATGAAACACCATGAATGATGCGTAAAAAACAGGTTACAACCTGAATAAAAGAAGAAGAATAATAAGATCTTAAACGANTCGCGTTTACTCCTCCTGGTTTAAAAACAGAGTATAGAATTCATTAAAATTGTAGGTTGAAAAACAAACTGAGAAGTAGGAAGGAATTAATTGCATCCGTCTTGAATAATTCAAAACAAACAAGGAATGAAAAAGGGTGGATTAATGGTCCTAGACAAAATTACCTCTTACCTGCACATCTACCATCCAAGAACGCCTCCCGCCCGCCGTTGGGTTTAGAGAGCCCTTTCCTCATCGCGACCGTATTGTTTGCTCCCTTAATTACTTTTAATCTTTGTGCTAACACTGGTTTTTGCCCACAAAACCCACCCCATTTTAGTCCTCGGGCCTCTACAACCGCCAGATGGCGTTTAATTTTTCTCTCCCGCCCTAATTGCCGTGTTGTTTGCTCGGAGAACTCGACGTTAAGTGGATTTCGAGGTTGTATTCGACTCGGATTTCTACTATTCGTTTTAACTGAAATTTTTTAACTAAAAGTTTAGATTACCAAACGAATTAACTGCGCTCATTGTGTATCTCTTGTATCGTCTTAGTAAAAACCATACAAAACAACAATTTGAAATCATGATGTCTCGTTTAGACATGATTTTTTTTTAATTGCTTTAAAAAAATACTTTTCGATACCCGAAAGTCAAGCTCAAACCGGTTTCGGGGAGGCAATCAATAATGGGAGTCGTGGAGAGCCCCTTTTCGAACGAGCTTCCCCCGATCTTTACTACCTTTCAAAACTGGGGTTTAAAACGAACGATCCGTTCCGATTTATACGATTCGAATTCCTGTAAGTTTTACGACGAAAATCGTATCTTTCGACCGTTGTAATCGTTATAATCCTACTTTACAAAGGACGGTTGCAACAAAAGGAAATGAGCAAGGGAACAGACTGCCTTAGTGCAGTAAATACAGTGTAGACACGTGTAGGATTTTCGTATGTGCCGAGGGATAATCCCCTCCCACGTGGTTGTGGTTAACGGGTACACAGCCGCAGTGCAGTATCAATTCCGTTTATTGTGAAGTTGAACATGAATTTTCTTTTTCTACTACACTTTCAGGTTTAAATATACATAACAATAAATTCCTTTAACAAAACATGATAACCACCATCGTTATTATTATGTTAAATTTATTGTGACCGTTGTATAGGTGAGTATGTAAAGCGTTGAAAGAATAATTGATGTTTGAATTTTCCGCAAACACAATTCAACCATGGAAACCGTAGCATCTTGCGGCAACAGAATGAAATATTCATCTATTTCCAACGAGAAAACAAGTTGTTTCTCCCAAGACGGCAACGAAAAATTAAATTTGTATTTCTAGTGCCTATTTATTGTTGTAACGTAACACTTCTCAACTTTTAGAAAGTTACCGTAAATAAAGGAAGTAAAATAGTTACGCTTTTAAAGTTGCGGTATAGTTTTATAATAATATGCTAAAGCAGTAAAAACAAACAGTGTAAGCTTTTAAAGATAAACAGAGATGGAATAAAATTTTGTAATAGTATACTAGAAACACATAACACCATACGAGCTCATACTATAATATCCACTACTCCAAACATACAACCGAAAAGATAATGTTGAAAATAGTAATCGCAATTGTACAGGGTGTCCAAATTTCGATGGGTTTGCAGGGTATCTCAGTTATTATGAGAGGTAGAAAGTTGCGGCTTTCGCGAACCTGAGCTACTTTTTTGTGAAACTTACAATGGCGCAAACCAAATTTTCATAGCCCTTTTCGGTTTTGATATACAGGGAGTGTTTCAAAATTTACGATTTTCAGACACCCCTGTATGTCGGCTATCCGGAAACGTAAAAATGTGTTCTAATAGATTTTTTCACGTAGAATCCAATGGTGCACGTAGAATTTTTCTAGTCATCAAGGTTTTTGAGTTATAAAGAGTTAAGTATCTTAGAAGTTGAGTATTCAGTATTTGAGTTGTGTTTATAACTCAAAAACCGTGATGACTAGAAAAATTCTACGTGCACCATTGGATTCCACGTGAAAAAATCTATTAGAACCCGTTTTTACTTTTTTATTAAGTTTCCGGATAGCCGAGATACAGGAGGTGCCTGAAAATGGTAAATTTCAAACACTCCCTGTATATCAAAAACGAAGAGGACTATGAAAATTTGGTTTGCGCCATTGTAAGTTTCACAAAAAAGTAACTCAGGTTCTAATAAATTTCTATCTTTCATAATAACTGAGATACCCTGCAAACCCATCGAAATTTGGACACCTGTACAGCATAACAAAAATAAAAGAAAAATTAAGTTTGTATTTCTAGTGTCTATTTATTGTTGTAACGTAACATTTCTCAACTTTTAGAAAGTTACCGTAAATAAAGGAAGTAAAATAGTTACGCTTTTAAGGGTAAATAAAGTTGTAACATAGTTTTATAATAATATGCTAAAGCAGTAAAAACAAACAGTGTAAGCTTTTAAAGGTAAACAGAGAAGTAATAAAATGTTGTAATAATATACTAGAAACACATAATACCATACGAGCTTATACTATAATATCCACCACTCCAAACATACAACCAAAAAGATAACGTTGAAAATTGATAATCGCAATTGTACCGTATAACAAGTTAAATAAAATGTTAAATAAGTCTTAAATCCTGGACAAATGTGAACTATTATAGAGATTTTATTGCTATTTCGATGCAATTATTATTTGTACTGGATTGATTTGTATCGCAAAAACAGTTGTTTTTAAGTAGAAAGTTTTGATTTAGGTAAGATTTTGTGGTGAAATTCAGAGAATTGATAATTAGTGGTAATTAGGAGAAGTCTTAAAGACAGGCATAAAGCAGATAAGCAAAGAGAAGAAATTACGATGTCCAAATAAACTGACCGGCAAAAAAAACCGGCCACTATAATAGCCAAAACTTCAAAGCTGGCTTTCTCGCGAACCGCGCATTCGATTTTGATGATTGTTTTTTTGATCGAAAGGTTAATTCTTCGGTAATAATCCTGCGATAGAAATTTTCATTTAGATTTTAATTTGAGCATATACGGGTTGCAAGAATGAGAAAAACTTTGTAATACCCTGTGGGGTGCAACTGCTACAGCAGATGGTGTTAACTGGAATCAAACGGTAGAACAAACTTTTCTGAACATCTCGTTTTTTTATTCACTCTATTATCTCTATTACTAACGAAGATGCAGTGTTTTAAAGCGAACGCCTGTAAAAACAAGATACACAAGCATAAAAAATCTAAGGTGGCGCGCTAGGTAGTGTATGTCATTTGTTTCGAATAGTAAATTGACAGTTGTTAAAGATTTTTGCAGTCTTTTAACATAATAGCAATCCCGTCGTCAGTAACTGATGTTGCGCGTATTGTTACTTTAATTGAGGATGGCAAAAGTCAGCAATACGCCTGGAACCAATATGTGGAAACAGGAAATTTCACTAGGCGGCAAGGTTTCGGTAGAAGACGGGTGACAACAGCAGTTGATGACTGATTTATTGTTCTAAACACTCTGAGGAATTTTAGAACAGCTGTAGAAACTCGGCATCATCTTCAGATAGTGCGTGGGGTTGACGTAAGTGAAAGAACTATTCATCGAAGACTTGATAAAAGTGATCTGACTGCTAGAAGACCTGCCAAAAGACCTCGGCTGCTCCTGGAACAATGGGGTAAGGTACTCTTCACTGACGAGTCCCGATTTTGTCTCCGGTCACCTGATGGTCGAGATTGAGTGTGGAGACGTCGTAATGAAAGGTTTGCGACTTGCACAATTTCGGAAAGAGTACCTTTGCATGGAGGTTCTATTCCCATTGTATTGGTGACGGATTCATGCTAATGCATGACAATGCGCGACCACACGTAGCACGTGTAGTTAACAAATACCTTGATGAAGTAGGGTATTAAACGGATAGAGTGACTCGCGTGCAGCCCGGACCTTAACCCTATCGAATATCTTTGGGACCAACTTGAGAGACGCATTCGTCGTCGCCTTGTCCTACCGGACAACCTTCAAGATTTACAAATTGCTTTTGACGAAGAGTTTGCCGCAATTGCTCACTGACATCAACAACATGCACCATTTGAAGACGACACCGAGCTTCTACAGCTGTCGTTTCACGATTCTGCTGTAGCAGCTGCACCCCACAGGGTATTACAAATTTCGAGAATAAAAGGTTTTCTCATTCTTGCACCCCGTATATGCTCAAATTAATATCCCAATAAAAATTGCTATCACAGGATTATTACAGAAGAATCAACGATTCGATCAAAAAAAGAATCATCAAAATCGAATGAGTGGTTCGCGAGTAAGCCAGCTTTGAAATTGTGGCTACATTTTAGTGGCCGGTATTTTTTGCCGGTCAGTGTAGATAAAAATACGTAATCAATAAAATTATACAGGGTGATTTATTAACTCACCATCAAATTTTGACATATGATGGCTAATCCAATTACCAAAAAAAATTTTAATGAACCTCAATTATTATTATTTCAGACCATCGTGCTGGTACCACATATTTTGAATTACATTAAGAGGTATATCTTCAAGTAAATCAAAAAGTGTATTGTTTGATTCTTTTCAAATTTGCTATACGGTGGTTTTTTGGCATGAGAAAGGCGTTCTGTAACGTATTCTTTACGGATTAAAATAACAATAACTTTTCTGACAGTATACTTTTTGGCTTTTTGAATAAAATTTCTTATTCTCTGTACTTTTTAAGCAAAAAGGGTACTCTTATCAAAATGCGCTAAAGTTTATCGTTTTCAAGATAATTCGCTGATCGAACTCCCTGTATAGTCTGCCGACAGGAGACTGCGAGAACACACTGAAGATGCCAGAAGCATCAGCTTAAAATCTGTAACAACTTATCAAAATGTACAATTAATATTTATAGCAAGAAAATTTTTATCTATTGTTACATGTTTCCTTTGAGATAAAACTTCGCTACGTAATAAAACCAGTGCGGTAATAAATTATATTACCTATCTCAAATGAGTACGGCAATAAAAATATATTACATGGACAGTATAAGCGTTTTTATAAAACGAGAAAATTTTCAGCAAAATAAAGCCCGCAAGGGAAAAGCTTTGAAAGTTTCCTAGCAAACATTTCCATCGAAAAATGTTATTAATCCGCCCGGAAATTGAAACATGACTTCTTCACAACAGTTTAAACCTTTCAGAATCGAATATTCTGTATTTATTATTCATCGTAATATAACATTATTTCGATTACATTTTTTATTTAATAAATTAGTAATAAATAATTACTTGAAATTAATTGACACAAAAAGAAAAGTTTTAAATGCGATATTAGAAGAAACGAATTTCCAGCATCCAATTAATTAAATAGTCAATAAGTTTCTATAACTTCATGTACTCTTATCTAACTCTAAAAAAGTGAAAGAATTTTCGAGGAACCGGTAAATAAATCCAATTCAAATCATCTGAATGAAGTGATTTACGGTAAATTTTTTTATAAAAGATAGATCTAAATTGAATATGAATCAATTTTAATTAGAAATTTGAGCTTCAATTCACGAAGGATGATTAAAAGTGTACAAGATTATTTGAGATTTCATTCTACATTATTTCTAAAGAGCATTTCCAATTACAGTTTTTTAATATTTATTTTATGATGTTTTTGTGTTATTAATTAGAGTTATAGTGGTTTTAGATTTGTTGCTTGATAATCCAATTTTACCTCTGTACTTTCAAAACAAATTATTAATGTATATTTAATTATCATTAAACGATTATTCGTTATTGCGGGATTAAATTAAATGAATTATGTAATATTAGCGTCATAAAATTTGACTGGACATAATAGAATTATGAAATGATTTATCAAATTGATAGAAAATTAAGCTTATCTATTAGGTTTAATAAGACAATCAATCTGACTTCGATTTTCCTGTTGGAACCGATCTTTACTAGAAACGAACCGACCCTAAAATTATCGGCGGAACTCACGTTCTGCATCCTAATTGTCCCACTTTCACAGAGCTTCACGTTTCGAACAATGCCCAATCAAAATTTATGACCCATATCAACCGGCAGATATGTTCTAGAAATGTTGTTTGTCGGTATATCTGATTCGTGGATGGAGAGTTGCTTCTTTACAATAGGGATTAATGTTTAATAAGGTCAAAATTAATTAACACATGTTTATCTGATTTAAATTTTGTGTATAGTTGACAATTGAATTATTTATGGGATAGTTTAGATTTTAATCGGGCTTTAATGTTGTTCAAATTTATATTATACTATTTATAAAACATCCTCTTTACATAAATGGTTATAATATTGGATAAGCAAAATTACATAACTTTCCAAGTTTCGAAGTTTTAGCGAATAGTTTTGAAAAGTCGAGATAAGCGCTGATACGAACTTGTGCGGTGTGTAGAATTTCCGCTTTTGAGACATTTTCTACGAAGTTTATTTCAGGAGAAACAACTTGTTAGAAAATGTTTCAAAAAATATTCCTTGCAATAAACTTTTATTAAAATGTAAATCACGATTAAAAAATTTCGCTTAGAATTTAACACCTTTAGGAAGATAATTATTGATGTAATTAACACTTAACGCTCCGTTAGGTCTCGTATGGAGGCAACGCTTGTTTGTCTCGTAATTTCGCTCTGCTGCGGAGCCAACTATTATTAACATGAAAATGTGTCGGAGTTGCGGATATGGTAGACGATGCACAATGCGTTGAGTCAATAGTAAACATGGTCATGGAAAATTAATGATATAAAATCTTTAAAAGTCTGTGAGTTGTATAAAAAGTAAGAGAGTTTTGTGAAAATGATTTTTGACAAGCAGAAAACAAATGTCTAAAAAACAGCTTTGGCTATGTTCATTTCCCTTAACTATTGTATGAATATTTTGTTTCCAGATAAAACTGGCAAAAGAAGAATCATAGAAACCAAAAAGAAGAAATAACTGATCAGAGAGAGGAGAGACTGGAAAGAAACTGGTAATGGAATAAAAGGAGGTTGAGCAGAAATTGAATAGAGAACCAAGAGACTGGACATAAAATAATAAGAATTTAAGGTAGACTAGAAAGATAAGAGAAGGAGACTGATAATAGCAGAAATAGACTGAAGAGAGACTGGAAATGAAAAAAGGATTCTGGAAATAGAGAAGGAAGACTGATGCGTTTCCAGACAATTGTTCCACTCTGTATATTGTCGACAATATGTCAAAATTCCAAATATAGGTCAGAATTTGAACAACAATCAGAATTACTGTAATGTGTATGACGTTTATTGAGTATTGCTGATCGATTTTTACTTTGTTTAGATATTTGTAGAAGGACACTTCTACAAAGCAAAAATATTATTGAAATTAAACTAAAATTAGAACTAAAACTAGAACTAACACTAGAAACTTTCGGGTTTTGCCGTGCGTCTTTTAATAAAAGGTTTGACGTTTCGGATGCCATGTTGCAACCTTCTTCAGAAACTGGTTCGAAGTGACGAGATCAATACAAGATACAAAAAATAAGTGAGAAGTTACTACGACTCCACCTCTCACTTTCCAATTGTATATCCGGAGAAGACTGGGACAAAGTGGACAGACTAACAATGGAGAAGGCTAATCGCGAATTTCAGAAGACCCGTGACACACACATCAAGAAGTTTGAATCTCTGGAACGCCGGTCGCAAAAGAAGAAAGGTAATAGTTTACCAGTAGAAACAATCGTCATTAACAGATCGAATGTCCCACTAACGAAAGACGAAACCTCTGTGCTCGCCAAAGGATTGAACTACGCAATCGCCCCGAAGAAGGTCCCAAAGGAGGAAATCATCTGCGAAGTGGAAGCAGCTGTTCGAGGGATGCCTGCACTGAAAGCCGAAGAGATCCGACAAGAAGTTGCGAGAGTATTGAAGTCAGCAAAACCACCAAAATCCAACTTGACGGTTGGTGAAAAGAAGGCACTCCGATCTATAAAAGAAAAATCAGAAATCGTCGTGTTACCAGCAGACAAGGGGAATGCCACCGTTGTTATGGACAGGAAAGAATACGACGACAAAATGATGAACCTACTGGACCCAGCCACCTACAGGAAGATCAAGAAGGACCCCACAGACAAAATCGTTAGAAAAATGAAGGAACTGATAAAATCCACAGGAATTCCAGCAGAACAGCAGAAAGGTTTGTTTGTGCAGGCGCCGGTACCACCAAGAATCTACGGACTACCGAAGATTCACAAACCAGACGTCCCCCTCCGCCCTATCGTCAGCGCCATCAACTCCCCAACATACCAGCTGGCTAAACATCTTGCAAAGATTCTGTCCCCCTTTACAGGTAACACGGAATCGTATGTCAGGGATTCTACACATTTTGTGGAATCGGTAAAAGGTGTAAAGCTGGATGCTGGGGATATGTTGGTAAGTTTCGATGTGGAATCCCTTTTTACTAGGGTACCAGTTAAGGATGCTGTAGAGGGTCTTCGCCGAAAACTCATTCCGGAGGGTTTACCAGGATACGTGCCAGATCTGGTGGAGTATTGCTTATCGTCGACGTATTTCAGCTGTTAAGGAGAATTTTACGAGCAGTTCGAAGGGGCAGCCATGGGATCTCCACTATCGCCAGTTATAGCTAATTTCTACATGGAATTATTCGAAGAGGACGCTTTGAAGAAGAGCCAGTGGAAACCAAAACCATGGCTACGATATGTGGATGACACGTTTGTGATATGGCAACATGGTCAAAAACGGCTCCAAGAGTTCTTGGATCACTGGAACTCTCAACATCCTATGATTAAGTTCACCATGGAAACAGAAACTGCCAAAGAACTACCTTTCCTAGATGTGTTGGTCACCAGGACGACAAATGGAGATATAGAACTTGGTGTACACCGAAAGAAGACCCATACCAACAGGTATTTACAGGCATGTTCACATCATCATCCCCAACAGAAGAGGTCCGTGATCCGTACATTATTTCAGCGAGCAGCGAGACTATGTGAAGGAGAGAACTTGAAGAAGGAACAACACTTTCTACGAGGCGTGCTGCAGAAGAATGGATACACTTCGAGGGACATCAACCAGGCCATCAAGCAGCGAAAGCAGAAAGAGGACACGGTAAGTACAAAACCACTTGGATTTATCTGTCTTCCCTATGTTTCAGGTGTAACGGAACGAATTGCTAAGCACCTCAAGAAGAACGACATCGTAGTGCGGTACGGCACGGTCAGCAAAATTAGCCAAGGACAAACTAACTCCATTAAAAGGAGCGGGAGTCTATCGACTATCGTGTAGTTGTGGGAAGGTTTATGTTGGCCAAACTGGACGCAACGTCGAGTGCCGCATCAAGGAGCATGAGAGGGATGTAAGGCTGAAGAAGATTCAGCAGTCGGCGGTTGCGGAACATTGCCATGCAGAGGGGCACCGAATAGGCTTCGAACAAACAAAAGTGTTGGCTAGGGACAACAGATACTACCAAAGACAGACAAGAGAAGCCATAGAGATCCACCGACATAAAAACAACGTCAACAGAGAGGATGGCTGGGAGCTTAGCAGAACATGGAAGATGGTGGTGAACACGAAGACCTCTTCCCGCCTCACACCGGACGCGACGCAATTAGTTATTAATTAGCTTGTAATTAGCGTTAACTGATTATTAATTAGTTTTTCCGACTTATATATAGTTACCGATTTTTGATCTCGTCACTTCGAACCAGTTTCTGAAAAAGGTTGCAACATGGCATCCGAAACGTCAAACCTTTTATTAAAAGACGTACGGCAAAACCCGAAAGTTTCTAGAGTTAGTTCTAATTTTAGTTTAATTCACACCGGCCGTGGAAGCCTTCGTACTTATATTATTGAGATTGTGATATATGTATACGTATTAAGGGTTTAAAATTACTTAAACCATTCCATATGTCTTAAAATTGTTGGAAAAGGCCAATTAATAACTCGTTCTCTATATTGTAAACCCCCTAATAAATTATAGTACAATGTCGCAGATATTAAATTCGTAATAAATCTTTAGTACATGACTTTAATCTTGTGCAAAAGTAATTATTAGAAACGGTGTTGTGTTTATAAATCACGACGACGGCTCGAAAATAAAACCATTAAAATATTGCATATTAATCAAAATCGATTTTACCCGGAATTGTAATCAACTTTAAAAAATGCAGCATATTGCCGCAACATAATAAAATATTTATTTAGTTCCAACAAGAAAATAAGCCGCTTTTCCCAAGACTGCCATAAAAAAATCTAATTTGCGTTTTTAATCCGAAAATAAAATGTTATTTTACTTCGTTATTTTTTACTAACTTGTGCCATTAGTTGATAAAAAAATTAAAATTCAATTGAAACAATTAGTTATTACTACATAAAAGATGTTCACTCGAGAAATTTATTAATCTCCGGCGGAATTATTATATTAAACCCGCCAAATTACGAGAGTTTCTAAAGTTTCAAAACTTTCCGGCTGGCTAGTTTTCCAAAAATTAACGGGAAAAGCTGATGGGAACTTGTTGAAACCGGCACAATTCACAGAATTTCCGAGCTTCGGAAGTTGTTGAAGAAGTTTATACTACTTCAACAAATAAATCTTGACGGTTTAGGAATTACTTGTTTTATCTACTTATTTTTAATTCATTTACAGTCAGAATTTGTCAGAGAAAGACTTCTCTTCTTATCCAAATAAATTAAATAAGTGCTTCAAAAAATGTAAAACTAAAATTAACAACTTTTACATTCTATATTATGAAACTATCCTTGCCGGAATAAATTTCATTTATTAAAACGAGTTCATCTCACTCTGAAAAGATAAGGTTAAACTCTATATAAATTGCACTTGACAGCTTGCTGATATGCGGAAACATTAATTGATAAAAAGTCAGATACAGCGCTAAAGATAAAGTTGGCAATCGTGAAGCAAAATGAAAAATCAATCGGTGATTACGGTCAGGAATTAGAAAGGTTTTTGTGGATAACTATCTCACAAGCAGAAGGCAACGATCAATCATTCTCAGTGTTAAAATCTATTAACAAGAAATTAACTCGGTTTGCTGCTAGACTTAGAAATGCAATGTTTTTGATAAATTCGGTCGCATAACGTGTTTTACTAAGCTGCTTTAGTTTGGCAATTTAGTTTCCATAACGTATGATATCTCGCCTTTATACATAAATTTTAATGCTGCAATTACTCCTTCTACATCTACAATTTAAGCTGTTATTGCATCTCTAGCTTTACTCGTTAATCTAGTTTTAATTAGGCTTATGGCTGTGGTATCATATACAACACAATTTTCGTTTAAAATGAATAATGAATCTATGAAAGCTAAGTGCACAAAGATTACCATCACCACTTTTCGGAAATAATTGGAATGGAGAATTCCTTAAATTGATAAACTAAATTATCTCTTATATCACTACAAAGTATTTGTAGCGTTTGGCGATTTAACTTAATTGCTCCCGTCGCTCCCATTTAATGACATAATGCATACATGCAATTACTTAACTACTAAATGCTTACGTTATTATTTGTACTCCGTCTTTTGTGTTATTAGGGATAACATTTACAAAGCAAATTATTTGATGAGCACCACATATTACGATGGTACACAATGATCTGATTAACGTGATCCTTTTTACTTGTTCTCTCACCTATGCGAAGTTAGCCCCCAATTATATAGGATTTTACATGTATAGTATTTTGATTATAACAAGAGAACCAGTCAACCGATTTCGATAAACAATATTTCATTCGAAAGCTCAATCCTTGGCCAATACGAAAGTGGAAATGCCCGATTCGAAATCTCTCTCGAATTCCGCTAAAACGCCAAAATAATGCGAAGGTACACAAAAATGACCTTTTTTAAGTGGTGATAACTCGTAAACGATGCACCCGATAATCAAAATCTATACGTCATTTGATTCGTCATAGTTTCTTCTATCGAAATCACAAAATGCCCGATTTCAATTCTCTCCCGTTAACCTTGTACAGCCCATGGAATGACACCGTGTTCGGCTCGTTGTTTACGCACTTATAAACGCCCGAAAGTCTAGCCCCCAATATAAAAAAATTAATTTAAACTAAATCGACTATAATAAGAGAACGGTTTGACGGATTTTAATGTGTTATATGTCAATCGATAGCTTTCGCCTGGCTGAATGCAGTTGTCGAAATGCCCGATTCGAAGTATTTAAGAATTTTGATTAAAACACAAAAAACGAATTAATCAAACACATCAATTATCTCCTTAACTAATTGACCAATTTTAGTCATCAACATCTCGATCGAAAGTATGATATACAATTGGACTAAGGTACGGGTATCTTATATACCCAAAGCGGGCCGTTCGGTCCCTACTCCTAATGCCTTTCGACCCATCAGCCTAACGTCATTTCTGCTGAAAACCCTTGAAAAAGTTCCTGAACGGTATATCCGTACGGTGCCATTGGTATCTGGTCCACTGAGTCGCCACCAGTATGCTTATCAAGCG